>VZSE01006395.1:2109152-2224738 GCA_013398275.1 Promerops cafer
GAAAATCTTTTTCATTCTCAGCTATTTTGCCTTGTAATTTGCAGCAACTCTCCTGCTGTCAAGGGAGAGGACATGGGTTTGGTGGGTGGTGTGGAGAGGTAGGGACTGTGTGGGGCATGCTGAGTGTGGGGTCATGCTGCTGGGTGAGGACAACTGCTGAGCCCCTGGATGAGGAGGAGGAAGCAGCGCTCTAGGTCTTGGCTGAAGGCTGATGGATGCAGCACAAGGAGTCACTCAGGAGCACTCACACAGGAGTGTGGCCGGGTGTCTGCTTCATGCAGCATCTAGGACACCCCCTCCAACCTTAAGGCAGTGTAGTTATGGTCAGGTATTAGCAGGTATTGTTATTGTCCTTTCCAATTATTATACAGTTCATCACAAACTCTCTTAAGATGTTCCTTGTTCTCTTTCCATCAGGCAGTAGTGGGGGACATTTTTCAGGCTTTGCAAGGAAGAGTTGGTAAGTGCAATTTCCACTTAGAAGTTTCCCACATAAATTCATCTTCAACACACATAACTGAATCTAAATATTTGGGATGAAATTCTCATGCCATGTTGAATTAGCTGGGCAAATAATCAAATTAAGTAGTCTGGGCATTTCTATCAGTAAGAGAGTAAGAGAGTAAGAGTCCTGATGAATTCTAGCACCATTGCATTTGTCCCTTGTGTCTTAAAATTACTTAAGGGCTCAGAACATGCCTTTTCCTGTTCCCATGAAAACGTGGTAAAATTTGATGAAGCTGTGGAAAAAAATCAATCTGCCACATCTGTGTACATATTGCCTAAAGTTTGGTAGTTCTTATCCCAAATATTCTGCCTGCCCTGAGCATAGCCCAGCTTAAGCAGGGAGGGACTGAGCAGGGCTTTTCCTGAGATTTCTTCCTCCAGTCCAAGTGTTCCCTCCCCTCCCCTCCCCTCCCNCATCTTTTTCAGGCAGCTTGCTTTTTAATGAGACCAGTGCAGAAATGTTTGCATTTGATAGCTGGGAATGATGCTTTTTCTCCTCATTTCTCTGCTGACTTTACTGAACAGCTAAGGATGTCCAGGTTCTCAGCTGGCAGAAGGTGGAAAAATGCCAAGAAATTCAAAGGAGTCACACTGAGCTTCACCAGCCAGGAACTTGCCCCATAATTTTTATTTTAGGCAGAAGAGGGAGCATAAACATTTCCACGGGCCTGGAAAGAACTCCTTTCTACGTGCTTATTACATGCTTCAAGTGAACATTTTTAGAAATTAGTAGTTGCTCAAAAATGAAAAACTGGCTGGTTGCATCTCTCTGCCAGCACACTCACCAACCTGGTAGAGTTCATAACTCACTACAGAGAGTGAGAATTTTGCACTAGCTTCAGAAAAAAAGTGAGAAAAAAAATTGTCTAATGGGACTTTAGGCAGAAATTACAAAGCTCCTTTTGATTTTGCTTAAATTGGCTTCTTGTCCAGTCCTGCTGCCCTCCCCAGGCTGTGCTTCTGCCATCCAACTAACAAAGCTGATTATAAAGCCTGATGTGACAGGCTTAGGGCAGGCATGTTGAAAGTCAAATTAATGTGTTGGGCATTTTTTGTTAAACTAAGCCATTCTTAGAGGCCTTGGCTGCAGCTGCCAAGGGCCTGTCATGCTGTGCTACCTGGGGAGGGTCCCAGTGCAAGCTCCATGCTGAAGAAACTCTTCTCCTTCCACATTTAACAAACCACCTGCCCCTCCAAGAAATGCTATTTTGACTCTCAGAACTAATACAGAGCTATAAGAGAAGTGACAAATCTGCTGTTGATATACTGCCAATGTTCACTGCAATTACCTGGGGTGGAACAGTAATAATGCAGTGTTTCTGCTGTTCCTCCCAATGGGATTTGAAATAGCTTATTTCTAAATGATTTTATTTTACCTCTGACACTGTGTTCTATCTTTGGCGGATTTTTTTCACCAACAAGACTAAATTTACCAATATATTTCTACCATGCCTGCCACTTGGTTCCCAGATTTCACATGACCAGCTATTGTGGAGGTGGACCATCTAAGAGTGTACCCCATTTTTCTTTGTCGTGTATGCAGTGTTTTGCAGACCTGCCTTTTTTTTTCAAGGCTGTTCCTCTTTGGGAGCTCTGAACAGTGAGCTATGTATATGGATGTAGAACACAGTGTGCAGTTTTTAAAAGTTTTTCCCTGCTTGCATCATAGATAATTTCTAATATGTCTAAATTAGCATCTTGTTTGATTTCAGTGAGTTATCAAGGCTGTGTTATGCATTAACAACCTGAAAATCAGGCCCAGTTTTCATGCCAAGCCCCTGCTACAGGCTCAGATTTCCTTGGAGGAGAGTGGAAAAGAATAGAGATGGAGGGTGCTTGCTTGACTGTCTGCTTCACTGTCTCCCTTCCCCAAGCACTGCCATGGTTTCCCTCTGGTTGACACCAGAGGTACATGGAAGACTCATCTCCACTGCTTCTTCATCTCTCACCTGGGTCCTGTAGCCCATTTTTGGGGTCCCTAACATGCTCATCTGCCTTCCAGGGAGTTTAGCTGCCTATGACCCTGTACAGTGGTGTGTGTGAGGTGTACTTTTAAATACTTTGAGAGATGTAAAATAAACTGCCAGGAAGTGGTCAATAGGTAATAGAAGTGCCTAAACATGAAGGTAGGTGAAAACATGCCTGGTTTTAGATTATTTAATTCTTCTAGTAAAATATATTTTCCTCTCCCTACATGATTATGCTTCAGATAAGGAGTCTGTGCCCAAACATGTGTGGCATGTCCTAACACACTATCTGCTATGCCATATAGCATCAGATACAAACTTCTTCCTAGCTGGACACTGAATTCATAATTTGATAAGTCACTAAGTCTAACTCTGGCATTTCAGAAGCCTGCATAGGCACAGATATTTGCCTTTTTTTTCTGGTGAGACTCAGGGGGTTGTTGCTGGGCACTCTGGAGGCCCCAAATCAACCTTTATTTATTTCTGTCCCAGATCCCCAAGCATGGACAACACTGGGAGCTCCAACAGTCAGTCCTCAGATGAAAAAGAGAAGGGAAGGGGAGGGAAGATTCTGTAAAATTAATAACAAGCATGAGTTTTCATATTCTATGTTTGTCTGGTGTGTAGGACATAACATCAAGGAGGGAGCTGAAGATGTGTGTTGCCTCAGGTAGGGAAGGCAAAGGTGGAAAGAGAGAGGACAGTCCATGATGAGGCTCATAATCATCTACCTCTGTCTCCTGAAATGCACTGGGAATATTTTATAGTAGGCCGGGTAAGGATGAGCTATTTTGGTGTTTGGACACAAGAACTTTTTGAATGGAGGCTGCTTTTAGAGAAAATTATGATTATTTGAAAGTAATGAGCGAAACCAAATGACATGCCTTGATGCTTTCCAGTTCATGAGCAAGGACAGGTCCTGCTGGACATCTCTCCCAGGACTAGTAGTATGAGAATGTATTTTCATCCTTAGACTGAGAGACCTACATTCACAAAGAGCGTTAGACATCCCAGGAAATCAATGGGAATTAGATCCCCAGATGCCTCTGTGAATTTGGCATAATTAGTTCCAGGAAAACACTGCCCAGGCGCTTTTCCCCTGCTACACACAGGACTGAAATGCAAGCAGGGGTATTTTAGAACAACTGCAGAAATCACATACTTTTGGATTTGGGTCAGTAAGCATTTATTTCTAGTTTTGCTGAGGTGAGAAGAGATCAGAGATGGGACAGGAATCTACAGGGCTCAGGGATTTTGAACACTTTTCAATTTACTGAAATCACTGGGAACAGAGCAAATACAGACACAAGTCACAAATCAGCGGGTGACACAAGCCAAAAGTAGTTTTTAAAGGAAGGCAAACAGGCCTGGTTCCTAATGAGGCCACAGATGTTACTTGAGATTTTGCTCCAGCAACTATCAAGACCACACTAGCATTACACACAGATGTTACGCCAAATGATCTTGGGAAGTGGGGGCGTCATGTCATTGGGGGGTTTCAAATCTGGAACACATAATCAACTTATCTTTGTTCTGAGAGCTCTCCTTATAGCCCCCCGGGCTTGTTCACATGTCTATTTGCATAGGAAGTGCCCTGAGGAGAGATCCTGTTCCATGACACACATAACTATGGTGACAGTCCAACATACCTGTTGTTTAAGTTTCTCTTTATGTGTGGATATAACATATTTTGGAGAAGAATTATGGTTGGGTAGAAAGAGGATGAATGGTCTAACTCCCCATCCAGTTCTGAAAACATATTACTTCCAGAGGAAACCCTGAGAGCATGTAGAGTCAAAGCTCTCCAGGGTAGCGTGATCAGCCAGATATTTTCTGAGTAAATGACCCAGCAGAATTGTGTTGTATTCATAACAATGAATATTAGTAATGAGTAGTAGGATGGTATTTTAAAGGGCTTTTCCTCTAATTAATATTGTAACATTTTACTTTGGCAATGATTTTTCTGTCCATACGCTTTTGTCACTGTCTTGAACCTCTTACTTTGTCTAGCTGAAAAACCTCAAGTGGCTCTTAAAATAGAAATTGGCTCAGATACTCATCACATTTCTGCTTTTGCTAGATGAATTTGAAAGGAATAGGAAAACAACAGCCATCTCTATTATTGGATGTTTCTTCTGAAAATAAATCTCATGCTCAATACTCAGATGCTAAATATAAGTTGCTGTGCTGAGCCAGCATGGCTACTGTCTCAGTTGATTCCCACTGAGCACATATTTAAGGGCCTTTTTGAGTCAACACATTATAAAACAGGCCTTGCAAGGAGCAGGGAGAATGGTGGCAGCTCTAACAACTCCTCTTCATCCTCAAAACAAAGTGTGTGGGACCAGTTGTCCAAAAACAGACATGTAAAAACTTCACATTTCATCGAGACAAACATTTTCCTGTAGAATTTTATGATGTGTTAGGGCTTTATAAACATGAGTAGGCTCCAATTATTTTCTTTTCTTTGTGTGTAAATATCAAAAATTTAAAAGAGTTGATTTAATGTCTTAGCAGCTTCAAGGGCAAGAAATCTTATGAATGCCATGCACCCAATCTGGACAGCACACAAATGATGGATTTGCTGTATGGAAGGCAAAGCATTTTAGCTGATCTTCATTGCTTCTTCCAAAAGTAGAGGTATTGTGTTGGGCCATCATAACTAGGTATCAAGGATAAAATAGTTTGCCTGTCCTTATTAACAGAAACTCTTAACAGAATTGCTCAGAAAAGAACCTGTGCAGGTCAATATCTGCAAAATTCCTCTCAGAGTATGGGGAAGCAGTGCTTTATCTCCACAGAGAGCGAGTCTCCAGACTGACAGCACTGCATAGTGCTCTCCCACACTGTATTAACTTATATCTCTGTGCCTTCAACCTCGTAAAAACAGGGCTTGTAAACAGCTGGAGCTATGCTGTTGTGGGGAAGGGGGCTGTACACAGGACTGCAGTCAGACAGCATTAGCTCCCTGGGCTGTAGAGGGCTGCCCTGCCCCAGCATCTCCAGCTACCTCCCACCAGGACAAAGGTGAGGTGCTCCTCTCTGTGGTCACCCTCATTCCTTGTCCTCATCTTCAGCCCTCTTCCATGGTATCTGCTCCTCTTTGTGTTCTACCTGGGCAGAGTCACTGAAGGCTCCTGAGAAAAAAAAAATTGTTTGTCTCACCCTGGATCTAGCTCTCCTCCAAAGGATACTTGTTCCCAGCACAGGTGGAGGTATCCTGTGTGTCATAGGTTTCTTCAGGGAAGCCTGTGGTGGTGGGGCAAGCAACAGGGAAAGCATCTGGCAAGTCTGGCAAGACACAGTGCTGCCCTAGACCCTGGTGATGGGGGAGGCAGTGATGGCAGAACCCAGCTGGGTCAGACAAGGCAAAGACAGCCCCAATGGTCACCAGTGGGTTGTCTTTCTCCTTTAAGCACACATGGGGTTAGGTGCCTGGGATGGTGTGGTGTGAATCTGGGTCTTGAGACAAGCACTGGAAAACCATGGTGACAGCTTTTGCCCCTTTGCAGTCATCCTTACCTGCCCTTATGGTAATCCAGCTCAAGATCAAGTCGAGTGGCTTTTGGCACGGGGAGTGTTGTCCGTGTTGGAACATGTGCCTAGCACTGGCAGTCAGTCCTTGCAGGATACCCTGTCAGGGCTGAGAGCAGCCCTCAGCTGATTTATCTCCCACCTTTGATACCAACAGGAGGGTGTCACCACGGCTGAGGAGAAGGAAGGAAAATGTGGTGCATACAGCCCAAACAAAAAACTCACAGCCCTGCACTGGAATACACTTGACACCGTTTTGGGGACTGGGATAGGAATCACAGGATTACTTTGAAACCCTCTTCTCCCCATTACCTATCACCAGCTGGTACCAAAGTGAAGCTGGAAGGGCAACTTCAGTGGAATTACACTGGGGTAAGACTGAGTGATTTCACTGCACAAGAATTACCACTGCATTGCATGAGATTTGAAGGGTTTCTCAGGGATAGTTGAATCCTAACATGGTTCAAAAGGCATCCAAATTTAGAAAAGTTGAGAGCAAACATAATTTAGAAACTATTCCATGCTGGAATCCTCTATGCATGATTGCAGTCAGGAAAATCATTATCAGAAGGTAGCTGTTTAGGCAAAAATAATGTAACAAAGGGTCTGGTTTTAGTGGTTTTGCTTTATTAACAAAATGTTCCCCTGCACTGCAAATACAAAGGGAAGGAGGAAGGGAAGTATCTGGCTATTTAAATGAAAAATTACTTTTCTCTGCAATCACCTTCTGTCAATAAAATGCTTATTTTCTGACATGTCAATTAGGTGATTCAAAAGCCAGATGACCACTGCCTTCCATTTAGTACTGCTCAGCTGGGTTAAATGTCTTAAGTGTTTACCCTTTATGACCAGTGGCATGTATCTGTTCTTAGTCAAACTGTGCTATGTGTGACATGTTTGCCTGTAGGTTTTTCTCCTGAGGTAAAGTCAACCATTATTATCAGATTCTAAGAAAAATGGTAGGTTAGGACAGTGGTTTCACTGACAGAAATGGGTACAGCTTGTTTTACAGTAATGTGTACGAGAAATATGAAACAGATGAGAAGAATTCACATAGAATTAACCAGCCTGCAATTTAAAGTGCTGCCATTAAATAGGATCATGTATCCATGCTTGATACTTCAAAAGAAACCTCTGCTGTATAAGACCAGCTATTAGCGAGGAACATTTTGTCGGTATCTCATACCAATTTTAAAAGATCTTATTACAGACGCACACAACCATGTGTAAATGAAACTGTTTACTTCAGAATCCTTAAGACTTGATTTTGTTCACACAAAAGTCTTGAGGGTTTAAGGAAGAACTTTAAATGAGGAAAAATACATAAACTCTGAGTCCTGGTAGAGTCCTAGGAAGAAGGATGGTGATAGTATTGATATAAACTTTTACTACGGCTTGTTCTGAACACATAACACCATCTGCTTGTGTAAAAGAACAGAGCAGGCAGTGGAGTGAGAAAGATTCACATAATAACATTAATTAACTAATTTAGAATGGGTTAAATCTTTAGAAAGCTATCTTCTGTCATCCACCATGGAACGTAGCCCAAGATTTTTGATGGGAAAAGCCAAGACATTTCCTTTCTGACTTCTGACCAGAATTGAAAGTGAAATGCTCATTTGGCAGATACAAATAAATAAGCTGAGACAATAGAAGTAACTTTCCCAGACAAAAAATAATCAGAGAAAGACCTTTGTGAGTAGGAACAGGTCAGCAGGGCTCACTTCACAGGCCCAGACAAGCCGGCAGGAAACAACCACCTCAGTAAAACATTCTTTGGGTCAGACCTGCTGAGCAGCACCATTCTCAGACCTGGGGTGGGGGCTTCACATCCACACGCACCCTTTGGTGAGCCATACAAATCCACCGAGTCATTAGCAGTGTGGTCTGAACTGTGCCCCTGAAAAGCAAGAAGTACTTAGTGCTTGGACATTCAGGCTCCCCACAGGGTAAATGTCTCTGCCACTGCCAGCATGTCCCAAATCCCAGAGGAAAACCTGAGAGGTGAGTGCCAGTGTCATGGCTTGAACACACTGCTGACTTTTCAAGGGATCAGCTGGGAACACTGCTGGGCAGAACTGGGCAGCTCTGCAGTTCATCCAGCATCCCAGGGAAATGTGAGTGTGACACATTTGTAGGACTCAAGGTAACTCAGGCTGGAAGGGATTTCAGGAGGTCTCTAGACTAATGTTTTGCTCAAAGAAGGGTAAGCTCTGAGGTCAGGCCAAGTTGCTCAGGGCTTTATACAGTCTGAGGCAGTTGAAAACTTCTAGGAATGGAAGCTGAACTGTTCTCACTCTGATGTTCTTTTCTCACCCCCAGCCTAATAATGCCATGCCGAATGGCACACAGATGATTGTGGCAGTCCAGAAGGGACATTCAGAGCAATGGGATGCTATTGGACTCTGTAGGTGCCCCTGCACTCTGCTACATGTCCCCAGAGGCCTGGTTCTTTCATTTCTCCAGGTAATCACTCACTGAGCTAAGCCGTGGTTCACCTCTGGACTGTGTCCTATGTCCCTTACTGCTGAAGCCAAGGCAGCATATGTGCCTGGGTCTCATCTTGGCATTTCCAGCCACAGCAGTTCAAAAAATCTTTGAGGTTCCTCAGTTTCAAAGAGTCTTGAAGTCTTCCTCAGCAGTCTGAGTCTTGGTTCACTGCTGGCTCTGGGTGGCTAGAGCACAAAGGTTTGCAAGCAACTTCTCCTTTTAGACGTTGTGTAATCGAATCACAGCATTTCACAGAATCACAAAATTGCTGAGGTTGAATGGAACCTCTGGAGGTTATCCAGTCCAAATTTGTGCTCAAAGCAGGGTCAGCTACAGAAGGTTGGTCACGGCTGAGTCCACTTTTGTTTTGAATATCTCCAAGGACAGACTCAATAAACACTTTGGACAACCTGTGCCAGTGTTCAAACATCCTCGCAGCAAGTAAATGCCTGTCTTATGTTTAAATGGAATTTCCTGTATTTCAGTCTGTGCCCATTATGTATTGCCATATTACCATTATACCCTATTACACATTGAAATTCAATGTTTAATGATACTCTTGTGCACACTGTTGTTATCTCTGCCTGTCTGATCAACTTGTATTTTATAACAATAACACAGCACTTAATATTACATTTTCAGAGGAAGAAAATATGTTTATCCATGTAACAATTTGTCCAGTAGCTTAAACAGACAGTGTGAGAAAAAAATAGCTTGGAGTTGTTAAAATAACTTATGATCCACAATAAAGATTTCTATATAATTTCAGCAATTTTATGCAGCAATATAAAATATGATTCTTAATCTAGTTTGTCAAGGTATCTCACTGTTTTATACTGTCATGGGTCATAATACAGTTGGATATGGCTGCTGAAGTTTGTTTTTTTCATTCTTCTAAGAGGAGGAAACCAAAACTACAAATAGGAAGTTAACAGGTTTTCTCTATATTCTGCATTGCCATATTTTGCGTTGTACTCTTAGGGTTAGTGTCTCAATATACATATCAAGAAGCACTTACAGACAAGATACACATGGCATACCCCATGATCAAAGGACTCCTTTTCAGAAACCAGTATCTCTTTAGTTGAGAAAGTCTACCTATGATATAGGGTAGGCTTGTTCCAAATGATGCAATGTTCTGCCAGATCAGCAAACTTAAGCAATATGGAAAAGCTCTGATATGTCCCATCAGTTTTGTGAGATTACCACCAAACTTTCTCTTCTCCATGGTAAATAGTCCCAGCCACTTGTATGACAAATGACCAGTTCCTTACACACCTTAGCAAACTTGTTCCCATATGTCCACGTCTCTCTTGTACTGGGGAGTCCATATGGGAAAATGTGAGTGGAGCATCTAGGTGAGTCTCACCAGTGCTGAACAGAGGGGAAGAATTGACTTCTTCAACCTGCTGGCAACATTCTTCCTAATACCATGCAGGAGGCTGTTTGCTCTATTTTTTTTTTTTTTTTTTTTTTTTTTTTTTTTTTTTTTTTTTTTTTTTTTTTGTTACCAGGGTGCATTGCCAGGGTCATGGTCGAGTTGGTGTCCATCCAGACTCTCAAGACACGCTTTTCTGCAAAGCTGCTTTCCACTGGGTCAACTTCCATTATGCTCTGGTGCATGGGAGTTGTTCCTCCTCAGGAATTCACACCTTCTTGAATTCTATGAGACTCCTGTTGGCTCAATTCTCCTGCCTGTCCCTACCGCACGAATGTCAGCACAACCCTCTGGTTTATCAACCACTCCTCCTAGTTTTGTATCTTCCAAAATGTTTCTGCGTGTGCACTCTGCCTTATCACCCAGGTGATAATGAAAATAATTAACAGTGTAGGACCTTGATCCATTCTGGGGTACACTACTAGTGACTGGTCTCCAACTGGACTTTATGCTACTGACCACAGCCCTTTGAGCTCCACAGTTCAGCCCAGTTTGCAACCACCACCATCTATCTAGCTCATACTTACTCCATTTGTCTATAGGGATGTTACAGGAGACAGTGTTGACAACAACTGTTGCTCTCCTCTCATCCACTAAGCTAGTAATTTCATCGTAAAACATTGTTGGTTCGACCACCTTCTTGTCCTCTCACTGTTTGGACATGGTTTCCAGGATTAGTTCCTTCATCACCTTCCCGGTGACTGAGGTGCAGATGCCTGATCTGGGGTTCTCTGGATCCTCCATCTATCCTTTCTCCAATACAGAGTGATATTTGGTCTCTTTCATTTTGTAGGAACCTCCCCTTGATGCCTTAAGTTTTAGCCTTCGTATTATCCACATTCTGTACTGCTTTAGCGTGTAACTCTGAACTTCACATAAAGTGTTAGCAAGTTCTCTTCACAGTTTAGTTAGACAAAACAATCCTTTTCCAGCCCGAGAACCAAGGATACCATTGCAGCTCCAGACCCCAAAAAGTAAAAACAACAGTGAATTGCGGAGAGCAAACTGGGAGGATGGGACTTCATAACCTGAAGCTGTAATTGGACAATTGACCCCAATATGTAAATGGACCAAAACTTATAAAAGTGTGAAAACTTGTGACCCGTGTCCATCTTGGATGGAGCCACAGCCAGGCTCTTGTACTGCCCAAGGTGTATTCTTAGAAGGCCTTTTAATAAATACCTACTTTATTCCTTTAACACTGTCTAGCCTCTGTTCTAGGTAGCCTCTCAAGGCATCACCCTGTATGCCATGGCCTTTTAAACATAATCAAGAATGGCCTCACAAAAGACATCAGCCAGCTCTCTCACCAGTCACAGATACATCCATCAGCTCACACAGATCTGTCTATGTTCAGTTTCCTAAATTGTTCCTTAGCTTGATTGATCTTTACTGAGGGTAAGTCTTCCTTGCTTTGGGCTTTCTGGCTGGTCCTGGGAACATGGGATTCCTGGAGAGTGTTCTTAGCCATAAAGACTAGGGCAAAGAAACTGCTGAGCACTCCAACTTTCTCCATGCTGGGTGTCACCAGCTCCCCTACACCATTCAGCACTGAGCCTAGCTTTTCCCTAGTCTTCCTTTGCTGTCAGTATCCCTGCAGAACCCCTTCTTGCTGCCCATTATATCCCTCACCCGTTCCAACTGTCGATGGGCTTTGGCTTTCCAAATCCATTTAATGAAATATTTACCACCACAGTGGAAGGAATTTCCTTCATTTCACTGAGACCAGTCAGGTTTATGGGCTTAAAAATGCTAATAAGATTATGCCTGTAGTACTGTGTTTAAAAATCTCTAACCCGTCTAATGACAGCACTATCATTAACTGTGTTTTCCCATTATAATTTATTTTACCAACAAGTCTCTCAGAAATCTGATTTTCCATACTTCTCATCTGAACTCAGTACCCTTTTGAATGCTGCAAGTGTGATCTCTTGCTGCTGAGCTCTCTTTGAAGCGTTTGCCCAGGCAGGAAAAAAATTATTCATGTGATCCCATATAATTTCAGACTGGCCATTAAATTCTAAGCCCATTTGAGGAGGTGACTGAAAAATTTTGAAACCCAAGGGAATGGGTTGAGGTTTTGCTACTGCCCTGATTCTATAATGAGACAAATCACTTCACTGCCTTTCTTTCAAAGCCTTTCTAAATAAAGTATGAATCAAACCTGAATCCCTTTATATTACAGAGGATTTTAGCCCTTACTTCAGGGAAGCAGAACAGGGTTTCCCATGTAACTACCAATCCATATTAACATTTGGAAGTAAAATATGTTTACATCTTATGTGAAGCATGACTGAAAAGCTTGTAGGAATTCCTCCATGAAAATTCTGGTGTATTTCTTCCGTTATGGGATGGTTCAGAAATGAAGCAAACAGGGCTCCTCTTATAATTAGGATTAAAAATTTGGAAGAGAGATATGGATAAAATACTTTTGTCCCACAACATGGGCAAAAGTGACCATGGGCACTTCAGGTCCTGAGCCTGCAAAACTCAAAGGGAAACTTTGGTCAGGTTGTATGTCCAAAGTTCAGAAAGAATTAGGAGGAGAGAGGGACCCTTGATATTGAGTGCTGTTTTTCCTCAGCTCCTTGGATAGTGAAGGGAACAGTGAGCTCCAGAAGAATTCACAGGATGAATGTAACAGTGAAGTTTTTGGGGTCTCACTATTCTGGGTTGGGAGTGAATCTAGGACTGAATCTGTAGCTAAAACAACAGAAACAAATCGTATGGTTTGGGAATCTGGTTTTGCTTCTGAGGACGGCCACATGGAATAGCTCACATCCGTATAGGAAAATGCTTTCTCACTGAAATGGTGTAGCATAGTCCAAAATTGCACCAGGGAGAATGCAGAGAACTAAACAGCATGGGTCAAAGTCAGGCTTCTGGTTTCTTTTATTAATATAGTTTAAATCTGGGGATGGTTGTGGTTTCAACTTGGTAGGCAGCTAAGCACCACACAGCTGCTTGCCCAGTGCCCCACAGCGGGATGATGAGGGGAAGAAGGATAAAAGTGAGAGAAGTAATTGAGATACGAATAATAATTTAAAAAATTATTAAAATAATTATTAAAATAAATTATTAAATAATTTTAAAAATTGAGCTTAATAATAATTTAAAAAAAAAAAAAAAAGGAGGAAATTTCTAACAAAGAGAGAGGAAAAAAGCAAACAAACCCATGAAAAACCGTGATGCAAATGAAAGCAATTTCTCACCACCAACAGACCATTGCCAGCCCCTGAGCAACAGCAGTTTCTGCCAACTTCCACCATCCCAGAATTAGAACTGAACATGACATAATATGTTCTGGGATGTCCCCTTGGTCAGCTGGGATCAGCTGCCTCAGCTGTGTGCCCTCCCTACTTCATGTAGACCCCCAGTCTACTCTCTGGCAGGGTGGTGTGAGACAGAAGAAACATACTGATGTTGTGCAAGCACTGTGCAGCAATAACTAATGCATACCCATATTATCAGCACTGTTTTTGTCACAAATCCCAAACATAGCCCCACATCAGATATTATGAAGAAAATTAACTCTATCCCAGCCAAGCCCAGTCTGGGGTTGCTGGCCTGTCTGCCACTAGCATGGTTCCTGCAAGAGAACCAAGGTACTCTGGACCAACCAAGAGAGAAGACTATCTATGCTTATAGTTTTTAAATTGTAGTTTTAAATTTAATTTTTAACTTAAAAAGCTGTGGGTTTTGCCAGTGAAAGGTTTTCCTTTGTCTCCAGTGTGTAAAAGTTTTTCCTGGCAATAAGTTGATACCAGGATATTTCAGCTTCTGGCTTTGAAATGAACCCTGAACCTGTGACAATGATCTTCAGGATCATTGTCCCTGTCCATGTCCTGGAGAAACGTCTGAGTAAAATGGCTGAGTGCAGGAGATCTTGGTGCCTTCCTCACCACCTGCAGAGCTTTCTCTCAGTATATATACAACCACAGCTGCAGTTGTCCCTTTTGTACAGAGCATTTTGCCAGCACATACAGGTACCTGTGTCCCATACACTCAATTGCTTTGGTCAGTCACTGCCTCTCAATCCACCCGAGTCACTGCACAGAGCTCGAAGGAGGTGCATACACTTGCATTCCCAAAAGGATTTTAGCAACTTATTCCCAGTTAAGCCAATACTTTAAAGAGCAGAAAGATGGGATATGATTTATGAGGTCTCCTCTGGCTTTACCTCACTCTGTAAATCTCCTCCATGTTATCTGTGAAGGCTCAGACCCTCAGGACCAAATGGATGTTGTTTTCCCACTGTTTTCTTTCAAAGTCAAGCTGTGGAAAACAGTGCCTCAGTATAGGATAAACAGCAAAGCTGTCCCATTTGAAGAATTTATTTTTAAAAAACACTGTTGCCAATTAGTACCCAAAATGAGTATTAAGGAAGAATGAAGGGGGAAAATACAACAGCACTGCTGAAAGGATATGTTTTCATGTTCATAGAAAGTTTAAAGCTAACAACTAGGAAAATCAAATTAGTATAGACATCTGGAGAGAGGGGAAATTGTGTTTCTATTGTGCAATGTTAATGCCTTAAAATGTTTAAAACAACAGGGCTGGGGATGTGAGACTTCATTTAATTAACATGCTAGGAAACCTTATTATCAAGTTGAATGTGAATTCTTCTTATATTTTACTCGCTCCATTGCCTGAGGCTGGCTACAGGAGGCCGTATCCCTATTTTCCTGTAAAAACTACTTCCACATTCCACATCCCAATTACTCTGAAGGGCATACCCAAGCTCCCAATAAAATCATGCTTGGAGTCTTTGCTGACTTCTAAATTCTATTCTACATGTGTTTCTGATCACAAAATCAGATTTCCAAATGTCAAAATTATACTTTGAGTGGAGACTGAATAATAGTTTAAGCCTTTTTATTTGTGTAGATAGCTGAAAATGAAAACGTGAAGCACCTGAAAACTCTCTAAATTGCTTGCTTTATTTCCACTTGAAGCAGCGTCCTGAGACCTATTGTATTGCAGTTCATCTACACTTCATGTTGTGAACACCAAGGGGGCAAGGACTGCTCAGATTTGCCTAGCACAACATCTCCGTCACTCTGGTGGAGAGTTCCCTCATCTCCACCACTACTGCCTTTGTTCAAAGAAATCATTAAACCAAGAATATTTCATAATGGTAGGTTTTTGTTTCACTGGTCAGGCATGTTTAAGATGGATCTAGGTAACCCATTCCTCTCTGGTGACCACCTGTGGCCCTTGTTTTGGCTGTGGAGGGCAGACTGCCTGCATATGGCAAGGAGGGGAAAAGAGCAGGTAAGCTGGAAGCTTTTAGTCAGGTCTTCTGTTATGGGAAAGGCAGATAGCAGTGAGAGGAGAGGACGGGGCATGGTGCTCCATTTCACACCTTTGCTGGTGGCAGCCGATGGTAGTGGTGGCCCTGGCTAGTGTGGCTGTGCCAGGGCTGCAGACAGGGTTCCCTGCCTGCACGTGGGGACAGGATGGTTTGTTATCCTCTGCACTTGCATGTGCTCAGCCATGGGAAAGGCTGGAGAAGCAGCAGCTGAATGGGCTGACCCAGAGATTGGCCATGGATGCTGGTGGGGGCAGGAGAGGATCCACAGTCCCTTCCTCCTCCGCAGCCATCTACTGCTTTCTGCACAAGCTCTATGTCCAGACCCAATGTTGTCTATAAAATGGGCGTTGGCAAGATTTTCAGAAGCATCATTTAGTATTTGTACACAAGGAGCCCACTCACCAATTCAGTATGTTCCCTTATGTGTTTTTTCTTTAAATACTGTCCTCCCCACCCCGTATTATCAATATAGCAAGCGATTTACTGGATGATATTCCCCTCTCAAGCTCCACTGCTTTTCTTCTGTCAGATGCTCATTGTAAATTCTTGTAATGTGAAACAGCTCATTGGAGCAGGGCTCCACATTTTCTCCTGTTTCTAGTAACTTGTGAGAAGCTGTCACTTCGTGTCTAGGAGAACTCCAGGGAAAGATGACAGACACCACAGGCTGCACATTGCAGAGCTGGAGGAAATGGATACTAAACACAATGTCATTTAGATTTAAAATAATAGCTCTTAAGTGTTCACTGTTGTTTGTAATAAATATATTATATATAAACTTTTGCTTGTGGCTGAAATCTAAACTATCTGTTTTAAATGAATGATAACATAAAACATGTCATAATTCCTGGTCCATTACTATTGATGCAGCACAACTTAACATTCCACAACATGATTTGACTGAACCATGCATAGCCATGAAAAGGTGAAAGCAGCTGAATGCCAAATGTACAACTTCTATAGCCCTTGGTCCATTGCAGCTTAATAACAGCAGTTTCTGCTAGTCATCAATTGCTTCAATGTCATCCTTGGGACTGATTATTTACGGATATGAAGATGTTCTTTTTTCTTTTGTAATGCAAGGTGTATAAACTTGACTAAGCTTTGTGAGGGTTTAACTCTGGATCAGAAAGACTAAAAGCCTCAATCTACTTCTGTCCTTCACTTCCCTTTCCAGTGGAGAAACGAAGCCCTCTTTCTCCAGCCCTGTTCTGCACAGTCTATCGGGAGTCTCTTTGCTTGGGGCCCACTGCTGTTACTGGTGAAAGTCAGTGAGTTTGCCTGAGTCTGAAGATCATCACAAGGTGGTCTGTTCAAATGGCTCTGAAAAAAACATCAAAAGAAGCTGAATGCCATATACAGAAGCAACTGACAGCTGGGGTCATCACATACAAGCTTTTGCCAAGCAAAACTATTTAAGTGGTGAGTGCCTGACTTGTGAAGATATTTGTATCACATAATGACATCAGAATTCACTTATGGCATGAGCATGCTCTAGAAAGTGATCTTCAATGCAACTTAATGTAGAAAAAAATGGAGAAAAATAGGAGGAAAAGAGGGGAAAGGAGGGGCAGAGAAATGGCTAAAAGACCTCAGCTTTTAGTCCTTAGAAATAGAGGAAGTCTGTATACACCCTCGTGTACATTTGAAAGCTTCCAATGCATTTGATTTTTGCTTCTGTGACAGCTAGTCCTATGTCAAGATGGGATTTTTGATCTCCTCATAATGAGCTTGTGAACATTCAATTTATTACCTATTACTACCTGACCTGGTTTTCCATTCTTCATCATGCTGTCTGTAAAACCACCACAATGATTTAGACCATGTACAAATAGAATAGAGGGAAGTGAATCTAGAGTTTAGTGTACAGAAGGATATGTAGGTGAAGTTCAGATGGGGGAAACAACAGAGAAGCTTTTCTTCTTAAAACTCTCTTAATTTGATTAAATTTGGCAGTTAGTTTTCTATCAAATGACACAGACAAGTCAACCTTTAAAAGACATATGATACATAAATTGTGCAAGTATATGCATATATATGTGCATGTATGTAAAATCATGCACTTATATGTGTAACCATAGCTATCTGCTTTCAGATTCAAATCCATCACCATCCTTTTCTTTACACAAAGTGTAGTTAAAGCAAGGAGCTTGGGACCACTGTACCAATGGGTAAAAAGCTGTTAGAAAAGTAAGAAGCAGAAAAGACAAACAAATATTTTTTTGACCGCGAATTTACAGTTTAGGTGATCTCTGAACCACAGGCTGAGAGCAATGGAAAGTTTTTATCAGGGAAATTATGATTCTTCACTTTTTTTTTTGCTTTAGCCTTGCCCCTGCTGTTGCCCTGTCTGGGACAGACACCAGTTATGCTTCTCAGCTGGGGAAGCAGGGATGTGCTTATGGTGTGTTTTCACTATGCTCACCTGACAGCAGGATGCAGTGAAGATCCAGTTCTACAGCAGTCAGGAAGCTGTGTGAAGCAGTGTAAAGAAATGTGATACAGATGTGCTGTCTTTTAAAATTCTGATCTGATGCCAAGGCTGCAATTACAGGACTTAGCTCAGCTGCCCCAGTGGCTCTCTGGGACAAGACAGATTACATGTGGCATTTTGTTCCCAGCAGAGAGCTTGTGCCACCAATGTTAAGTCATCCCTGTGAATGGAGCAGCTGGCTGAGGGAAGGACTTTGCAGAATTGAAAATTCTCTTAAGGGTCAGCTGGACTCTGTGGCCTTGACCATCTCTCTCACAAAAAACTCAGCACTATTTGTGCTGGAAACTTCACTTTGAGGACTTAGATAGTCTTAGATGTGATTCAGCTGAAACAGCCACTTCGGGTTATTGTCACCCTGTTCAAAATGTGGGGGGAAGGCAAGGACTCAACTGAAACTAGACAAAAACATATAAAGGAAAGTGTATTTTCAAATGTTTCAAATGCAAACAAGAGAGAATATAAAGGAGAACTTCAAAAACCCCAAAACCTTGAGAGTCCTTTCAAGAATTAGAGGTTCTCATGCTGAGGCTCTGTGGGTTTGAATGAGAAATCAACATGAAATGAATATGAAATACTAACTTACACTACAACTGGCTCAGATTAGGCAGAGATTCCCTGAAATCCTATATATCGAAAATATTTTGTATATCTAGCTAGATACCCATTCCCCAGGACCACTATTTAGCAGGTTTATGAGATACTGGAAATGTCTAAGGGAAAATATCAGCCCTTAGTGGGAAAAGACCAGCAGCTTTTAATTTCACTCACCATCTGCAGCACATTCCATTCTGTCTTGTGAAACTGAAAACAAATTTGGCAGAAGGCAGTCATCTGATTTTCATGTAATTCAATAATTTATCATGAAAAATATTCATTTATAAACAATTACTTGTTTTGGAATGATAGCAGCTGTCATTTTGGAGTCTGTAGTTCCCCCCAATGGGGTATTTTTCTGAGTTTATCCATCATTAAATCATGCAGTGTTCAATGTGTTTGGAATCTGGTCTGAATGCATTTTACAACGTGTTTATGTTTTGTTATGTGCATAATTTCGTTTTTGCTTTACAGACATGAAATCCAATATTGCCAGATGTAGAAATCTCTCTTTTCTGAGCAGCTCCTCTTGATACGACCCCTTGGCTTTCAGGAGGAATTCCCCCATACAAAATACCACCATTTCTGTTTTGCAGTCACGAATCTGTAACTACCCAAGTCACACACAATAAACAGCTCCAGCTAGAGTCCCTTCAGGCTTGACCAAAAAGCCCATGTAAGCATTGCCTTTTAGATTTAGCTAAAAGCATGCAAACATTTTTCTTTCATTGCTGTCATACTATCACAGGGTGAAAACCAGACAACACCAACCCAGCAGAGAAGACCTACACAAGCTGCCAACCTCAGGCAGGACCCTGATGTTACCAGCATGACTGGTGTTTGTGTGCATAGGAGCCACAGAGTCAGGCATTCTTGAGAGAAGGAGCTTGACAGCATTATCTTTATGCTGACGTCTTTTCAGACATGACTTTACAATCTTATAGATATGATGGGAAAAGGTAATAAAAAATGAATGAGCTTCTCATATGTACTCAATGTACTCATAAGTACATTGGTTGGCAAAGGATTGAAAAGAAATTTGAGTTATGCTGTTGTGGGGCTTTATAAAATCTAAATCCACACAGAAAGATCTTTCTCAAAGAGGTGATTGTCCTATCTTCTTGGTTATTTTACCTTAGAAAGGATGGTGAGGTGTCAGCTGAAGTCGAATCAGCTGTGTCGAATCAGCTGTGTCATATCTGGGGACACCTTGGCATGCATAGAAGTTCTCACCAAAAAGTGCTCTTTTTTGGAACTTAAAAACCATTATAAAATAATGCATTCATTAGAAAGTGGGATGAAACACACTCTTTAGAAAGCATATAAAATACGAGTGATTTGATTAACAAACTTTTCCATTTTCAGTTGTTTGGGTTTGTTGCTTGTGGCTTCACATGTGCTCAGCTCCCTGACTGCTCTGCGTTACTTTGGACTTAGTTTCAAAGTGAAGGTTAGAAGTAAAAGGTTAGAAAAAAGGCAAAGATTAGAGGATATTTCCTGTTGAAAACTTCCTGTAAAAGCTGTTATTATGGAAATTTAGCAATTTTACTATTAAAACACAGATGCCTCTATGGAAGTGCATATGAAGCAATGAAACAAAGGTAAGAACTGGGTTTTTAACGTACTGGAAGATGGACAACAAAAAGGGTTCTTGCTGTTGACTCCCATCCCATTTCTGTTCAACACTTCAGCATGTACTTAAGGTTAAGCATGTGCGGAAGTCCGAATGTACGCATTGGCCCTGAGCCAGACGTGCATTCAAACATCTCTCCAAACAGAGCAAACAAGCACACATTTAACTACTTTGCCAAACTGGGCTGATCCGATTTTTCAGATTTGTCAATGCCTTGGAAAAAGGGGAAATGAAAAAGGGTAAACTTGGCATCTGACAGTTGTTACATCTACCTGGCTGATGTTTGGGGAGAAGCAGCAATGCTCAGTCATCGGTCAGTTCAGTGGGAGATTAAACTCAAGGCAGACAGAGGCAGAACAGCACATGCTGGAGGCAAATACCTTAAAATTTTCAGGTCCACAATAAGCTCCTAAATCAAGTGCAACCACTCAAAAAAAGCCTTAATAAAATCCTAGCAACCATTGTGTTGGTTGAATGAATGAATACCTCTATTTTGCAGGAAGCAGAGGTGCAGGAATCCAAACAAAATGTTAGGACATAGAAGGAAGGTAATGGGAAAAAAAAGATGAAATATTAAAGCATAACTGAACCAAGAGTGTAGCATTTCACATTCATTTCTGGTCACCCCTTCTGCTAGACGGCTGATATAGTTGAAAAGAATAATGGAAACAGAAGAAACAGACAGATTTTAAAGGTTTGTGGCTATTGGATTAACAAAAGAAAAGGAAAAAACAAAAGAAAGAGAATGAAATACAATCTAGTAGAGACGTAAATGATGATGGGGAAAAGACCCATCATGTACCCCTTTTCACCTTTTTTGTCACTGAACCAAACAGAAAGGGATCCTCCAGGAAACTTGCCAAAAGTTGAAGCAATTGTTGTGTACTACCCCATTATAGTGAAAGCTAAGCCAGCTAAATCTTTGCTTTTTAATTATAAGCTTCTTTAAGCTATAGATCTCATTGCTCCAAAATTTGTGGAATTTGAAAAAATAATTAAATACTACACACTGATGTGGATACTTGGCATAACCCAAACTGCTTAATGTAGGATTTACTCCTGTGCTAGAAACACATGGCTTCATATTTCTGTGCATAACCCAGCTCTTGAGAAGGGGGAAAGATTCTTTTCCTTGGAATAGAGTTGTCAGGGTTTTTTCCCATACTTGCTGATTGCAGTCCTATACATCTGTCTATAAGAATCTACTAACCAGGGGCTGCATAGCGACCTGCATAACAAACTGTTGGATTGTTCAAATCCAGCATTTGCTGTGTGCCTTCCTTCCTCCTTGGAGAAGACTTCCCAGCAAAAACACTCGGTGGGAAAAATAACTGCATTGGGCAACATCCTCTGTAGGCAGACATTTTTGGCCTGTTTATTTACATGTTCCCTCCATGCCTCAGAAAGCAGCCATGAGCCATGGAAATGTATCTAAAACCCTAAATCACTGGAGCAGGGAGACTGACCTTTCTCCACATTTCCCCTCTTGTGGTGACATGACTGACAGCCCAGCTGAAGTAGAAACATTCAAGATCAGGTTGGATGGGGCTCTGAGCATCCTAATCTGGTTGAAGGTGTCACTGCTCACTGCCAGGGGGTGGGAATGGATAATCTTAAAGGTCTCTTTCTACCCAAACTGTTCTGTGATTGTATGATTCTCTTCTTTTCTTCACCTTTCTTTTCTGCTGTGTCAGAAAAGATGTCTCTGTCCTCAGACATGCTCTAAGCACAGGAAAAATTAGAACTCTGAAAAAACAGCTGGTATTTGGGTCCAGGTTCTCTGCTGTCCTGGCCCCACTGAACTGACCATGGTGAAGAAGGGCACCCAGTAATACCTGGCCAGCACAGAGTACCTTCCATCTGTGGTGTGCTTTCCAAAGCTTACACCACTGATCTGCAGGACAGCCCTGAGGGCTGTGCTGGTACTGCTGCTCTGCAGAGGGGTGAACAGCAGGTTTAGGTGACATGCCCGAGGCCTTGGTGCAGGGCACTTTCAGACCAAGGGGTAGTGCAGGAGAATCCTGTTGGAACCATAATCGCTGAGAATTTTAGGCTTTCTGTGCTGAAAGGCACTGACCCTCAAGAAAGCACTGCATTTGACCTGAGGCCATGGAGAAGGCTTCCAAAATTGAGTGATAGCACTGAAATTATGGGTGTATAGTTTGAATAGGGGTGTGTAATATCACAGGGTGGAAAACTTAGGGTTTAAGGTTCTAGAATACGATATAATATACATGAGGCAAGATGGAGGTTTTTGGGTGTTGGTGAGTCCTTTTTTTTTACCTTCTTCTTCATGGGTTTGGGTGGTATCCTGTAATTAGACAGAAAAGTCTGTAGTGTGGACTTCGAGTTCTTAGTTATTGGGTTAAAAATGGAAATAACTTAGGTGTCACTTCTTAATTGGATAGTTTGTGCTTAAAAGACCTTGTAGAGAAGGAGATAGAGGCCATTTTTTGCTTTGCTAGCTAGAACTCACAGCTTGTGAGACTGTAACATAGATAAGAATTAATAAACATCTGAGTCGGAACAAGAAATACCATCTCTCTCGTCTTTAATCCTGACTCTAACAGGAAGAAAAATAAGATAAGCCCACCACAGAATCCCCACTCCAACAGTCATAAAAAAACACTAGTTCTACAAGACTGGCCAGTATTTTCCTAGGATTTTTAGGATATTTATAAGTAACTTTTGCCATTCAGTGTGCCTGCAAGGGTCAGTTTGGAAATTTATGAAAGAAAATAAAAGAAAAACAAGCTTCTGGAGGAATGTGTTACATTTGAAATATGATAAGTGGCTGCTGGTGTTGCTAAGAATTACTGGTTTTAACAAAAGATTTCTAGCAAACCCCCCTTCTCGCTATCACGTGCAGCAACCCAAAGGAAGAGCAGAGGTGAACTGCCTGATGAATGCTGAGCTGGTTTCTTCTCACATGTAACCATCCTGTGTTTTTCAGAAGATGTTTTAAATTATTAGGTCAACCTAATTCAAATATATATGAGAAAAACCAGTGAGAAATAATAATTTTGGGGTAATGCAGAATTATAAACCAGTCCAGACTGGCTTTATACGAAATGCAGCCTTTCTTTACAGTGCTGAGTCAAATGAAATTACTGAAGTTTTTCAGCCAGCAGTAGACGACTTGCAAGGGTTACACAGCAGATGCTGCTGATTGTATTGGTAAGGGCTGAAGATGAGCATCACAGCCTCTCCAGTATACTAGGAGAGGCTAGCAAGCTAATCCCTTCCTCTGTCACAATAGTACAGCCTACTCCCCATTCCTGCTCCTACATCCACCCCAGTACAGCTGTGGTTTTGGTCATCCTTTGCTTTCTTCTCAGGGTGTAGGAAGAAGTGAGCACAGGGCTCTGCTCACTCAGATGCCAAAGGCAGAGATGTCTTTTTGGCCCATGTCCTGCTTTGACAGAACAAACATGGAAGAGGCTTTCTGAGATTTCTTCCTTTCACATGTTTTCTCACTGGAGTTTATGTTGTCTGGTGCTGTAGAAACCACGCTGTAGAGGCAAAAGGGGAGAATGACCCCAGATATTCGCATGGGAGAAACTGCATCTTTCAGGCTAGAAGGAGCCCCAAATCTCTCTGTGCTCAGAAAAACATCTCCTTACTCTTTGCTGGCCTGGCTAGCTAAGTCTGGCTTATATTTTTGTATCTAGAATTTCTGGTTTTATGTGACTGCCAAATATTAAAATTCCAAATCTCTGATACTTACCTGTGCTTTGTTTTGTTCCTTACAACCCTTGAATGCCAGATTTGAGACTTCCCCAACTCTCCCTGTGCATTCATGTGTCCCCTGGGAACCATAGCCTGCCTCTGTTACCTCTGCTGCACCACAGGCACAAAGCTTCATTACACCTCCAACTGAGATCCCTGCCAGGCTTCCTCCTTCACCTTTGGTGGCTCCTGAGAGATGGCAGCTTGTGTTACTGTGTGGAGGGTGGACACACTGATTTCACCAGGGCTCGTTGCAAAGACACCAAATCTTTCAAAGTGAAAATAAATTAGCCTACAACTGCTAGGCAAAACAGGCTTGATAAATGGAAGTTTTAGTCAGCAATGTTTAAAGTGAAATCAGTAAAGTGTGCATAATGATGGATGAGTCCAGAGATTTTTATTAAATACAATAGCCTAAAGAAATGTAGGGAGCTGTTATAAATGAGTGAATGCTAGTTTAACTAAAACAACTCTTGTTTAGAGAAAAATGTTGGGATTTATTATCCTATTAGTCGCTTTTTTTCTCCCCTTTTTTTGTAAGGAGCAGCTCTCAGGGTGTCCCGGGCAGAAAGTCAAATTCTCCATTTACCCAAGATGTTTAAAAAACATCCTCTTGAAAGTTGAAACTACTGAGTTTTTGATGGGACAACATAAATACATTTGAACTGTTGTCAGTACAAACTAGGCATCCTGAAAAGTGTAGTACATCTCCACTGGACATAATATTATTAATGTCTTTGAAACAGCTCGGCGTTTATTTTGAAATAGCAAAGAGGCTTGATTCACTTCCAAATGGAGCTGTAATCCAAAAGTGTCTCCTATTATAATATTTTAAATGACTGGATGTACAGAAAGAAAAACACAGCATTTTCGGAGGCTCAGCTGATTGAAAAATTAGTTTGGAAACGTCTGCTGGGAACCAGTTTACATTGCGTTGCTGTTCAGACTTGATGCCCTTCCCTCATTCTCAGGTTAAAGAGGTTGGGGTTTACCAGCCCTTCAGCCAAAATACCAGTCTAGAGTGGAGGATGGGTTACAATGCATATTGTGGGAGTGTATGCTCTGATCTGCTCTCTTACCCCTTTGTAATGATCAGGTAGCCCAGAAATACCCCAGAGACCCTGCTGCAGTCAGCCTCTGATGCTCCTAGCCCTACAGGACCTGCTCTCACCCTGATTGGAGTCAGCCATGCTGCAGAAGGGAAGAAGAAATGTCTGAAGCATGGAAGTGTTCCACTCCCTCCAAATTTTTAGCTGATGTTTTAGGAAACAGAATGGACAGACGCAAGCTAATCTAGGTCTAGGTTAGATCATGCTCTCTGCTTTTTTCATCTTGCACTCCTCTCTTCTGTCCCAATCTAATATGAAGTCTTGGTATTGAAATAATCTGCTTTTATAAATTTTCCCAGTATCACCCAAAACTTCAGAGTTCATTGCTTCACAGTGCTGGATTCTGCTGCACATTTTGAACAGCTGAGTGTCAGATGGTTAAAACACTCTCCGATGGTTAAAAATGGGTTTTGGTCCAGTGTCAAACTATTGCCAGTCTGCATTCATCGTAGTCAGTGCTGTGAAATATGACTTACTAATGCTATAGAAAAAACAAGGAAAACAGTTCAAAAATTCAGAGGTAAATGACTAAATAAGGCTTGCAATGGGAGAATGGTTTTTTAGCTCTAAAATATGTCTGGGAAAACTCCTGGCTTGAGAGTCATTCAGATGGCTTTTGAATGGACAATTCTGAGAGAAAAGTTAGCTGGCAAGAGTGGAACCTAGTTTTTTCACTCAATCTTATTTCCTTAAATATATAAGAAGTCTCCAAAAATCACCCAACAGGAGAAAGTGAAGTGCCGCAAGATAAAAATTCAATTTCTTCTTCTGGTGCTGCTTTTTCTGGTCACCTTATGACTGATAAAGTGCTCAGCATCGTTGATCTTATTGATAAACCCAAGTTCGGGGAGAAGCTCATGTGCCAAGAGCTGCTTGGGGACTGCTGAAGCGGGCAGGTGGCAATGGGTGAGGATCAGACCAGTGGAAACCCCTCAGTGTCCTGGTGGACTGGAGAGCTGACAGGGCTATGGGTCATGCCTCTCCTGCACCTTTGTGCTCCCAGAGGCAAACAGTGACCAACAGGGTGTGTGCATGTATGAGCTTTCAACCATTAGCACTATCTAATCAAACACATTTCTTTAAATGTAAAGCTTGGCTGCAGCAGTCATGCTTATCCTTGAAAACCATGTATCCCATCCGACTTCTACTTCTCCAATATTAGGTCATATTTAAACTGGTGGATCAGCTAGATCTTGGCTTTCTCCCATCCCTGCATCACCCAAAGACCTGGATTCCCCCCAGTCTTAGAATGCAGTAATGAAATTAGGTTCATGGGCAGAAAGGTGCAGTGACATAACTGGCCAGGCTGCACTTCTGGACTCTGTTGGGTCAGAAGGTATATTTTTCCCTCAATCCCTCAGTTCAGGAAGACTTAGGAAACAGTTTCTTGCATTCCCTGCAAAGTCTCCACAGCCTGGGCAGCATATCCCAATGCTTCTCTGGGAGGAAACACGATGGACTGATGCCTGTGCCAGGAGAATTTTTCACATGGAGCTCACCAACTAGAAACTGTGTAAGTTGGATTTTGCAGCTAAGCCCATTCACTTTTCAGCAATCTCTCCTTAATAGTGTACAGATACATAGAAGAGACTTAAGGCAGAACCCAAAGAGATGAATTGCATCCCCAAAAAAGACTTTAGTAGACACACAGCTCTGACTTCAGATATCCACCAAATGAGAAGGATGGCAAGCCCAGGACTGTGCTTCTGGAGATGGCCACCTAAGACTGAATGAGCCCTAACTTCTCATACTTGACCCAAGAACTGTCTAAGCTTTTTAAATTGTGGTACTGGAGAAAATACAAAACTTTGTGTGGCCATAAGCTGGAAATAAACAACCAGCTAACACAGTAAAAGTAGTATTTTCCTCTGTCCAGACCAGGTCACCTGCCTTTTCTTTATTCTCTTGGAATCTGGAGAGAGAGAGACCCCAAAATGTATTGCATTAGTAACAATTCCTCTCAGAGCCAGCACTTGCTGCGGCTGCTGGCTCTACAGGGCTGCTGTGAGCTGGCCCAGATCTGCACAGGCACCTGCAATTCCTGCTGAGTTTTCATTCCTGCCAGGCTCCAGCTGCTGTAAGGAGTAATTCCCATAATCCAGCACATCAGGGCTATTAGCTCCAAGGTAAGCAGGTCAGAAGCTTGGGTTTCTGCAGCACTGCTGACATGTGACCCTTTTGGAGCAATAATCCTTGGCTTGGGGCCCGTGACTCAAGCTGTGCCTCATGCATCTGGCGCACGTGCTGACCACTGAGGGTGCCTTGCTAGTCAAGGCTGGTGCTCACACTTGCAAGGCCTCTCAGGTGGCAAGATCCATCTTCATTTTCCTGTCAGGCAGGAGGGGAGATTGGCAGAAGAATTATCTTCTTCTACTCTGGTTTGACTGCCAAGGAGAGGTGCAAACCTCATAGCAAAAAGTTTTGCTCTTCTTCCTCAGGGAATTAAGAGAGGAGGTGAATAAGCCAGCCTGAAAAGAGGAATATTTGTCCTGGACAGGAGACACCAGTAGAAATACAAGGCCAATAAAATTAAACACTTGCCTTGTGCACAAAGTCTAGCAGCTTTCTTCCTTTCACACATGGCATCTGCACAGTAATAACAAAATGTAGTCCCTTTTACCCTATGCAGATTAATGGAATTTACTAGCTAACAGCTGGTTTCTTTTTCTTTTTCATTGACATTGGTATCAAAGTGTGATCTGAAATGAAAGAAATAACCGCATGTGTAAATATCCCCACAGGTCATAGCAGCATGGAGGACCCTGAGCACCCTATGTTCTGGAAAGTGTCACCAGCCTCATTTAGAGACAGGGATACAGAGGCGGGCCAGAGTGCAGCCTCTGTTTTCAGCCTGAAATCCTGCAAACTCTGGTGTCATCTACTTATGGCCTGGCATGGGCAGGAGTTTTCTAGGACTCAAGAGGCACATTGGACCTGAGTGTCAGAGACATGGATGGCTCAGCTGGGCAGACCTGGTCAGGGCTAGGGAAGGCAGCTTGTTTTTCACATGGGTCCTCAGCCCCGGGACAGTCCACCTGTCCAAGGTGGGCTTTGCCCCAGAGCAGCTTCAAGGCAACCAACCAACCAGATTTTATTGAAGTGAGTTTTGGTTAAGTAGCAAATTCTGTCTCAAAACCAGCCAAACCCATGAACAATTTGTTTTCACAGCCAGTATCTAAGCTCTTAAATCAACAGGGTACATGGGCATTTTCAAAAAGGTGAAATTAGGGAATTTAGGAAGAAGTTCTTCTGTACATGGTCACTGTTGTAAATGCCTGATGGGAACAGCCTGACATTGCTGGGAATGAGAGAATGCTGAAGAACCAGCTCTAGGAAGAGATACGAGAATCCAGCTATGCTAGATCAGTGTGCAATATCAGGATTGATTTCTTCTATTTAAGACTAAATGAAAAGAATCCTATTTCTTACTTTGGAAATATGCATTCTCAAATAATTCCCAGTCCACCTATTAGGGGCTCAACCCATTAGCTGTCTACATGTTTCTACATTCTTCTGGCAAGCTTTAGACATCTCTGATCAAGACAAACTCCTAGTGAAAATTTGCCAGATTTCTGTGTCTGTAATAATATCACTTCATTGGCAGCGGAGATTAGTACATATGGCAAAGTTCAAAGATTTGGCAAAGAAAGCTCACCTTCAAAGAGAGTGTTCTGCGTTACTGGAAAACGAATTCTGTTTGACTGCTGCTAAGTGTTGAGGCTTTTTTCTTACAGCAATAAAACCGAATCCAATTAGAAGAGAAGAAATGCATTTTTAAATACAATGATAAACAAATGTTTATAGGATATCTAACTCTTATAGATTAAACTACCAGGTTAAAGCAACCCAAGGCAAGATGGCTGCTAATTCAGCTAAACTGGAGTCCATGCTGCCCTGAGACTGATTTTCCATCAAATTAATTCCTGATGTTTTGTCCGTTAAATTTGACTTTTCTGAAATTCATATTTTTTCTGGAACTGCACATCCATGCAGATAAAATCTCCGTCTTTGCAGTATCTGAACTGCAGGTAAAACGGTTCAGAAGAACAATATTGAAACTGGAATGCCTATCTGAAAGTTAGGAAACCCTAGAATTGTAGTTGCTTCTGTACTGATGATCTGCCCTGTCTTCGTACATGTCACATACGTTTGTGTACACTGCTGCAAACACATTTTTCTAACAAATCCTTTCTTGTGCTGTGCAGCTGTGACACAGGTGGAGAGGCTGAAGTCTTGCTTGCTCACATGCAAGCTCTGCATTACAGGGTGGATGCAGGTCCTCCTCCTCCCATCACCACCACCATCAGCAGCCTTGCCCCTGCTCTAGCAACGAGCCACAGCAGACACACATCCCTGTGCCTGGAGCAGACCCAGCGGGGATGCTCTGGTCTGTAATGGGTGATGAAGAGGCTCAAGGGAGGACTGAGATGCCTCTTCTTCCTGACTGCAAATCTGTGCCTGTTACTGACCTAAACACTGGAGTTGCTGACAAAGTCACACATAGGATCAAAAGGTCTTTTGCAGGATGATTCAGGGCACTTTGTTCAGGGATGCCTCCCTCAATTAACTTTAAAATACTGAATCATCCTGGTGTTAGCTAAGGGATAACTTGTGGGGTGCAGGGCAGTTCAGAGTCAGCAACCCAGACAAAAAAAAGTCTATCCTCAGACAGGCATATCCTGCCCTATATGGGACATACATACACCTATGTGGAGTAAAGCAGAAGTGTGGAGTCTCCTCTGCCAGAATTACAGCACCCAACAGAAATCTGGGACCAAGGACTGGTGGTGTGCCTCAGTGGTCATGCAGAGTCAGCTTCTTCAAGCTCATAGCATCCACAAATCCAAAGTGGTCACAAGTTCTCTACTACAGAGACCTTCAGTAACTTTTACATTTATTTCTTTGAAGCAGGCAATATCTCTGCTTGATTCAGCAGTTGTTTTTCCATTCTTGTTGGCTAGATCCCTTTCGCTAGCTTTCCAAGGAGGGTGTCTGCCTTTTCTTGTCTCCTTGTGTTTTGAATAACTACAGGTCAAAAAAATTTAGTAATTATTTCAGAAGTGGGATGTAAGTATGGGCTACTTACACTAATAGTTGATCATGTTTACTGCAAGATACTTGGTCTACAGTGCCACTGATCCCACTTTATTTTAATGCTGTCACTGTTAGTCATCTAGTCTAAGAAGGTAATCTAGACTTCCTACTTGCCCACAGTAATACCAGCTATTTAGTAGCTGGGACATCTTTCCAAAACAGCGATTACACAATTCAAACACTAGCAATTTCTGAATCAAAACAAAGAATGATTGCAGGGTTCTTTTGCATGAATTGAATATACATTGCACACTGTGGTTTAGAAACAGCTGTTGGCTAAGTTGTATACAGTAAAGATACACAGAACACATGGCACTGTCATTTGCATATAGTATGTCACTGCTGTATTAAAAGTGGAGAAAGATCAAAAAAACCCTGAAAAGACAGCAGAACATAAGATGACATGTAAGTCATGGAAAGCACTGCGGTGACAGTAAACATTAACAAAACTGACACATTTAGGGCACTTGCAGTAAGTTTTCAGTAATCTATCAAATAGCTGATAGCTGTGCTCACACTAGGGAGTTGTTAAAATGGCCTTGAAGGGGGATAGATAGCCCTTGTATATTCTTTTTCCACTATGGTGTATGAAGAAAGTTCAAACAGTAGTTCAGTTTCCTTCCCATTCCCCTCATCTTACATGCACATCTAGCCTGATAATAAGTCTATTTTAACTATCACCAGAACTTTCTTGATCACAGGAGCCATGTATCAAAATCCCTACATGCTAGAGAGTGCCAAAAGATCTAGCACATGCCTCAGAAGTCTTAGGGAGTGTTGAAATCCAGGAATGATTCACAAGTAAGAAATGAGAATCAACCTCCCATATTTGTGTTTCTAGATGAGGCTGGGCTTGATGCACCTCCTCATCCTGGGGAGCCTTTGCACAGCTGGCTGGAGCAGCTCCCACTGACTCACCTCCTCGAGGAACCAGGGATCTGTGTCCCTGTGTCCTTGGTATCAGCATAACTGTGCTGATGGCCACAGGGTTTGTCCTCAGTTGGAAGTGTAGAGCCAAACTCAGGAGCCACTAATGGGTAGACAGTGTTGGAACCTTTCCAAGGCATATAACTCAAATAGTTATGAAACTGGTCTGATTTAAAAAAAGAAAAAAGTTTGTTTTTCTTGGTTTTCTGGTGTGCAGGCTGTGGTGATTCACTTTTAAAGCTCTTTTGCTGCCATATTGATGCTATGTTTTTCCTCTAAGCAAAGACTGAGATTCTTCTACTACCTCTGATTTCAGAGCTTAGGCATTTGTGAAAAATACCACCTCCTCTGAAGTCATGAGAGCTGTCAGTACTTCTGTACAGAGTATTGCATTTTCAGGAGCTGTGGGGAGAATGCACAACTCCATATCTGGTCACCAAAAGACATTTGTAAAGCTTTGCCATACATGGTAGTTCCCATCGAATTCCTGCTACAGCTAGTTTTACAAAGTCACTTCTTCTTGAATTACCTGTGTACATTATCCTGAAGCAGATTGGCCATCTGACTTCCTTTCAATAAAAGGGAAAGCATGTTTGGTTGCTTCCTGCCCCACTTGAGGTAGGTAGAGAATTCCTGAGAGCAGCAGAATTCAGCCAGCTCTCTCTTCTGCCACTTTCTCTGAGCACAAGCCTGCTGGCAACTTCAGCTTAATTGATACCAGTGGGACTTCAGTGTCCACTGACCACAACCACATCTCCAGTTGCAGAAATGGGACCTGAAGTGGCTTGTGGGTGAATCCACGAGCATCTTGATTAAACCACTTCAGTTTAGTAAAACAATAACTCGACAAAGGTTTGTGATTTTCTGAATTTGTTGGAAAAGACCAACGACCAACACTTGGCACTTGGGCTTATAAAACAATTGTCCATGAGAGTGACTAATCTTCCATCAGCGCCTGCAGGGAGCATTTTCACATGAGCATACACAACCTGTGGTGGTTATATGTTAAAACCGAATCCCTACAGATGGTAATGGGGTAAACACAGTATGGTTTAGGCAGTTTATAATGGTAGGCAAAACATTTAAAAGAGAAGATTAAAATTGCTTAAGATTATGTCTGTAGAGATCAGGTGTGGTGGGACAGGATTAGTTGTCCACCACCTCACATATGCATTAACATCTTCAATTAAGGCACAGTGATTTTCAGGCATATCTTTTGTCAAAATGAAAAAGCCTACAGCACTGTTAATATCAAGTCTAATGATCAGTCTGTTAAGTCAAATACTTTAACTAGCAGCATTGATGGATCAGGGGATCAGATGTTTAGAGATTCTATCAATTTGTGGAGGATCAACTAATACTGCTGCTGACTTCTTTCTATCACAAGATCCTTGACTCACAGTATGAAATGCAGCCCCTCTTACACCTCTAGGCTCTGTGTGCAGCTGGCTGCTGCAAAACATGATCCAGGATCACTGCTTAGGGAGAAGCTTTAACATTTACTTTCTTACCAAAAATCTGCCAGGAGTTGGCCAGGATGAAAAGTGAAGGGTAGATGTGTGTCACAAACCTGGCCCCATTCATGTGGCTGTAAGGAGGAGTCAGCTGCCATCCTGAGTCTCCCACGGGAAGGTGTTATAACCTCGGTTTTGGAGCTGGCAGGGATCCCTTTCTCCTGCCAATGCCTGGGGAGGTGGGCCATGCCATGCCAATACCAAGGCATGCAACCCTTGTTTTGTTTCACATAAACAGTCCTTTGTATGATTTACAAAATGATTTCCCCCCATTTTTTGCAGAAAATTCTCTAAGCAGTATAGCACTATCAGAGTCACATTTCACATTCCATTGTGTTCCCATTGGATTGGAGGACCCAGTTCTGAAGCTCAGACATGTATGTCCCTCTCCAGCTCCCAAAACTCTTAGACATGCCCTGATCTTGTTCACTGTGGCTCTCCACAGCCTGAGTAGGCTCCTTTCCTGCTCATGAGACCTGTGTCTCATATAGCTGCTGCTCCTTATCCACTGCTTGGAATTTGTCCCAGTCAATGAGCATTAGGAGATGGTCAAGAGATTTGAACCATCCCAGATAGCTGGGGGTAGTATTTGCATAAGATTTTCTTGGACTTGGAAAAAAAGAGCAGTCCTGGACACTCATAGGAATGGATGTTTTTGCACCTAGAATTCCTGATTTATTCCAAATAATGCATGTATGAACTTCAGGCATCTCTAGGGCTGTGCAGTAGGTGAGCAGTTTTGGCTGATCATCCTACTGAAATAGAGTCACACATTCATAGAATCATAGAATGATGGGAAGGAACATCATTAACTAAATCAGGTTATTCAAAGCTCCATCTAGCTTGACCTTGAATTCTGTCAAAATAGGACATTCACAATTTCCCTGAGCAACCTGTTCCAGTGTCTCACCACCCCCACTACAAAAAAAGTCTTTATTATACATACGATCCAAATCTACCCTCTTTCAGTTTAAAACAATTGTCCCTTGTCCATTCCCACAGACCCTGATAAAAAGTTTGTGCCCTTCAAGTACTGAGAGGCTGCAATATGGTCTCCCTGGAGCCTTGCCTTCTCCAGGCTGAGCAACTCCAACTCTCACTCTTTCTTCACAGGACAGATGTTTCATCCCTCTGATCATTTTTATGGTCCATGTGCTGGGGACCCCAGAGGGGAGGCGGTGCTCCAGGTGGGGTCTCACCAGAGCAGAGTAGAGGAGCAGAATCACCCCCTTGGCTTGCTGGCCTCACTTTTTGTGATGCAACCCAGGATACATCATGGGCTCATATCCTATTTTTCATTCACCTGCAGGGCTGCTCTCAATCTATTAATTCCATACTCTGTTCTGATACTGTGGTTTGTCTCAGCCAGGTGCAGGACCTTGCACTTGGCCTTGCTGAGCTTCATGAAGTTTATATGGACTCATTTCTCAAGCCTGTCTAGGTCCCTCTGGTTGGCTTCCCTTCCCTCAAGTGTACCAGCTGCACCACTCAGCTTCCTGTCATCTGCAAGCCTTATGTGGGCACGCTCAATCCCACTGTCTGCGTCACTGATTAAAATAATATAGTATTGGTCCCAGTGTGAACCCTCAAGTGACACCCCTTATAACTGGTCTTCATCTGGACATTGAACCATTGAATGTAACTCTCTGGAAGAGGCCATCCATCAAACCTGTATCTCTCCAATTTAGAAGCAAATATACATTATCCTTTCTCGCATGAGGCCTCAAAATACTGGGAAAAAATATTGTATTGGGATAAAGGCAGCTACAGCAAGGACTACTACGCCAAAAATGTCTCAGCTATGTGTTCTTTCTGTTATTATGAACTCAAAAATAGCCATATTTTCAAAATATGAATCTCTTTCTGGGAAAAAATCTTGCCTATTCTTCTTACCACTGTTGCCTTCCTTATACAAATTTTCGGTAACAACAATTTTACTTCAAAGTATGATCTAACGGACCAAGGGAGGATATCTGAGTTCAGTCCTCTGTCTTTAGTAAATTTCTCTTTTCTCTACACAGATTCCTTAGGGTTTGGCAAAAAATAGCACTGAAATTTACTTTGACTGATATGTTTCTCTTGGTCTAGTTTTCTTTTACAAGACGAAAAAGTCTGCTAAATATTTAGGAATTTGCCCTCTTTCCACAAGAAACCTAAGTAACTAGGGGCCCAGTCCTACAAGACTTCTTGAGTGTCTTCCTCACTTGGACATGGTTCCCTGGAGACAAGGGGAAATTTGCGTGAGAGAGGGCTGTAAACTGAACCCTGAGAATGGAAATGCAATTTTTAAACAAGCAAAACCAAGGCATCAATGTGGTTGACATTGCTTCCCACTTTGGATTATGTATTGTATATAATCCAATTTAGACCAGTCAAGGAGAGCAAAAGAATTTCATGAGCCAAAACCCAAGGAAGGAGAGAGCCTAAATCCTGTGAGATTTTGTTTGTATTTCAGAAACTAACCAGAGAGGAAATGCATTTTAAAAACCCAAATTCCATTACTTAGAGCTGACCTGTGATTCTTGCAGTCTCCTTACACTCAATCTACATGTTCCCTCTGGCTTGCACGCTACCATCTCTGAAGTTCCTGCTACTAATCACTACAATATGGATTCTCTAGCCTCAATGTTAACATTAAATGTAGTGGCTTTCAGCTGTAGCCCTCAAAGCATTAAGAAAATAAACCCCCCACTAAAAGCCATTTTCAGCCTCATGTCGTCAGGGACCACAGGGACCACCAGCAACTGTCTTGTTCTAAGTTTTGATCTATTGCTTTTGCCTTTCCCCCTCTGATGTATTTTTACAGGCTTTGCAGTTACAAAAATGGCAGAACAGTAAGTCAGTGTCCCACAGGGTGGCACCCAGATTTCTTCAGTGGCCTGCTCCCCATTTGTAGTTCAGAATTGGTTCTGAGCATTGCCATGAGTCTGTACGTGGCTGGCTGTTAGACAGGTGCTATGGATATGTAAAGCCATGGAAACCTGAGCACAAGGAAGACCAAGACACCTTCACAAGGTGTCTTTTTCTGCTTCAGAGGTGGTAAGAGTCTAGTTTTCAGACTTTTTACTCTACCAAAAATATGTCCATCCAGTGCAAAGTGATCCTCATCATTTGTGAAGTTCCAATTTACCACTTTCCCTCCTCCATCACACTTCTGACACTGAAGATTTTTAGCAACTCTATGAGAATTTCAGAGAAGTCCTAGTGATGGAGATAAGGTGGAGGCAGAGGAGTGCCTGATCTGTGGCTTCATAAGATGCTGAAGCTGTTCATCATGATGTGAGTGAAGACAGGAAGAGGTACTTTTTGTGTAGCTTGTGCTCGTACCTGATGTGTTTGGCAGTTTAACAGGGAAAGGGATGCCTCAGCTCACCTGAATGCTGAGGGTTTGATCACTGTCTTTGTCATGAGGGATGTTAGCGGTGATGCTGAACAGAAATACGATATCACACTTTCACAGGCATAGTTTGCAGTCTACCTGTCAGAAACAATTACTCCAGCAGCAGTACATGCTGTCCTGCAAAACAAGTAATCTAAGAACAAGTGTGTGAAGTTGAGCCTTTCCCACTGACGTGGGCTTTTCCTTCTCAGATGAGGGCAGAGGAAAGTCTTTCCCTTTGTGCAGGTTATCAGATAAACCAGCTGATGGAACACTTTGCTATACTTCCTTGGGATTCTCATTAAATATAATGAGATCTGAGAAGCAGGTTGAGTATCTGAAATGCAGCTATTTCTGATCTGGGGTATGTTCTAAGAATGCTTCTCCTTTCCTTTTGGGGAAGAGCAGCTGGTAAGCAGCCCAGCAGCAAAGGACCTGGGGTTGCTGGTGGACAGCAGCTGAACATGAGCCAGTGTGTGCCCAGGTGGCCAAGAAGGCCAATGGCATCCTGGCCTGTATCAGAAATGGCATGGCCAGCAGGACCAGGGCAGGGATTGTCCCCCTGTACTGGGCACTGGTGAGGCCACACCTTGAGTGCTGTGTCCAGCTCTGGGCCTCTCAGTTCAGGAAGGACATTGAGGAGCTGGAGCGTGTCCAGAGAAGGGCAACAAAGCTGGGGAAGGGTCTGGAGCACAAGTCTGGTGAGGAATGCCTGAGGGAGCTGAGGGTGTTCAGCCTGGAGAAAATGAGGCTCAGGGGTGATCATATTGCTCTCTACAAGTACCTCCTGTGAAAGGAGGTTGGAGTCAGGTGAGGGTTGGCCTCTTCTCCCAGGCAACAAGCAAGAGTGCAAGAGGAAACAGCCTCAAACTGTGCCCATGAAGGTTCCGGTGGGACATCAGGCAGAATTTTGCCATGGTAAGGGTGGTTAAGCACTGGAATAAACTGCTTGGGGAGGTGGAGCCACCATCTTTGGAAGTGTTCAAGAAACTACTGGACATGACACTTAGTGCTGTGGTTTGTTGGCATGGTGGTCTTTAGTCAAAGGTGATGATCATGATGATCTTGGAGGTCTTTCCCAACCTTAATGATTCTGTGATTCTCTGTAAGGACAATTTCAAACTGAAGACACTGGAAAAATATTTATTAGCAGTTGAAATCCAGCTTAGCATTTCAAAGGGTGATGTGCATAACAAATATTTCTACATGTTTACCTCCTTTTCATATTGGCTCCTTTCACTTACCACTGCAGTTGGGACCCTTGATTTCTCATCAGATGCTGGCAGTCAAGCCAGTGGGGCTGGAGTGTCCCATCTGGTGGCACTCCTGCTTCAGGCAAGAGCAACCGGAAATTCACAGGATAATCTCAGGAATCAACAATTTCTTGAGTAATATTGACTTCTTGATACAGCTTTGGCTTGTTCCTAGAAGGTTTTCAGGGCTGAATGCTTGTGGACCAGGGATGATGAGTTGGGCAAAACTCCTAAAGGACACGGGTGCCCCTAGTGTGTTTGAGTACCATCATTAGTATTTTAAATTATAGTAGGGCTGGGTATAATACATGAGGCTTAAACACGGGTGCAGGAAGCTCAGAGGGCAACACAGGTGCATGCAGAATAAGCCTCTTTTCTCTCCTGCTTAGAATTGCAGGATGAGACTTGAGAAGTGCTAGGGTGCTATGCAGACTGTGGTGGCATCCGAGAGGGATGCTGGACACTGCACAGGGACCATATCACTCAGCAGTGGAAGAGTCAAATGGAGCAAGGTGGAAGGGGAGGAAGAGGAGAGAAATCAGCCCTCCTCAGCTCCCTGCTGGATCACACCTGTCCATGCATGTCTGGGGTCATGGACAGATGGTCCCTCAGTAGACGGTTGCTCACTGGAGGCTCTGCTGCTGCTCAGCTATTCCTCACTGCTCCTGGGAACAGCTTGAAGGAAAAAGTTCATGCTCCTGGGAAAAGCAGGAAGGTTGCCTTACACAGAGCTCACTGGAGTATTAGTTTGGCCCCAGGTTTCATACTCATCTGCGTACCAGCAGAGCTGTGGGGGCAGCAGCCACCACGCGATGAGCAATGGGGGACACCTGGGCAGGGCAACACTTTCCCCCATGGCACCTGGAGCTGGGAGAGGTTATGTCTAGCAATCTGTACCAGCACAAGACAACAAAAAGGGAGTCTGAGCTTGCTCAACACTTGTGTAGAAGAAGGACAGATGACAGTATTCATTGGACTGACTTAGTGTCTGTACAGATTTCCTAGAAATGTGGCCTCTATTCATCCAGCTGTTCCTCTGGCATTGTGGAGAAGAGGGCTACAGAGGCAGACAGAAGTCTTCTTCTCAAAGAAGGCCTTCTGGAGTCCATTCTGCAAGTGACTGTATTTTGCCCTCACAGCAGGCTGGTTTTGATGGCCTCGTACATGATTTCTGTCCTGTGACACTGTGATCCTACATGACCATGGTTGATGTTCACTCCTCTTCCCTACCTGGAGTCTCCAACTGCTGTCCTGCTCTGTCACTCAGGAGGCTGAGTGTTTATGCCAAAACAGCTGCTCCAACTGAGATCTGACACTGAAGAAGGAAGAATTTTATTCCCCTGAACAGAAAACCCTGCGCAAATTTGGGAATGCCAGGAAGGACTATTCTTGGCTTGTCTTTCATTCACAATGTAAATGATGTATCTAGTGAGTGGTGAGTGGTGATAGTGAGCTGCATCCAAATCCTGATCAGCCAGGAGTATGGTTACAACCAATAAACTAACTAACTAACCCCTGCAAATTCCAGCCTCCCAGGAGGGATCAGAACCTATCTATGCAGAGTGAGAAAAGACATCTCTTTCACAAGCTCTGCAACAGCAAAAGCAGTATTCCAATGGCACTTGCTTTCCTTCTGCTGAACAGGGCAGGAGAACAGTTGAACCCTTCTTCCCAGGTACATGACACTAGAACACTTGGTTAAAATGAAGCAGGTTTTTTGCTGAAGAATAAGTTAGGAAGTACTCATCTATTTGTGAATTTGGTTGAATTTCATGAGTGGTTCTTTCTGGATAAGAAAAAAAAAAAGAAGAGTGGGTTTGAGAACATCACAATATTTTACTTGGTTGCAATAATTGTAAAATGAAATATTTGGTTTCAGAAAAATATTTTATATTTGAAATGTTGCCTTTAAAGAAAGTCTAAAAGAATTTTAAAAACAAGTTTTACCATTTCCAAAGGAGCTAGAACTTTTTCTTTGAAGCCAAGGGATGCATATAAAGTTAATCTCAGATGACTGATTTTTCAATTAGCTTTGCCAGCTGCTATCCTCCTCCCTGCTGTGTGCTTCACTTTGGCTTGGCAAGAGCTGGCTCCATGTGTCCTCCTTCTTTCCTCTTCTCCTTAATTTCCTCTAGCCCTCTCTAAGCCAAATGGGCACTATTCACCCAACCCAGTTTAGGTCCATTTTGACCAGAAAAGAATCAGAAAACATTTCTGGAAGAATATTATTTCAATTTCATTTTTATGGAAGTAAAATTTACTTGGAGTCCTTAGGTTTCACGATCTAGCAAAGCACATTGAAGACACTGCAGAGACCCCAAGGTTACATAGTTTGCCTGATTCAAGAACAGGTAGATTTGGCTCGGGAAAAATCTTAGTTCATTGAAGGTTCAGTATTAGTGGTTCAGGAAAACATCAGTGCTCCAGGGAAAATATCTTCCTGCTAATATATTTCTCTATCTAATTACAGAGAAAAAAAAAAACCTAATGATTTTTTGACAGCCTTATGAACATTTTCAGTCCTATGTCGAAGAACCATGTGAACATAACAGGATCTACCTTGTATTCAGACAACTTCTTATCAAGCAAAGCTTGCTTGTATCATCATTGTCATCATAACCCCAAGTGTTTCCTGAGTCCTTTGGGAGAATCATAGCACCATAATCTGAAAGGGCTGCAGTTACTTTCACAGTTCCTTCACTGGTCTGTTGGAGGTGGAGTCACCAAAATCTTCACTTATTTCTTCATTGTGGTAGCTCGGTTGCATCCTGTTAGCCCAGGGCACCAAGACTTTGGATCACAAGGAACACACAGTTATGGCATTTGCTATGGCTGGCAGAATGCTGCCACCATTTGATCCCAGCAAATAGCCTTACTCACAGAGCCCTTCTCTGCAGCCCAGCCTTTCTCTCCCTTGCTTATGTATAACCTCCTTTGATTTAAATTCTGCTTCATTAAAATTGGTGGCAAACCTCTTATTCTGTTTAGAAGTGAAGATTGCATACGCATTCCAAGAAGAAAGACCCCTTCCTCTTTATAGTGTGTAATTTATGTTACTTGATGTTAAATTGTATCTGATGATATTTCACTGATACAGGGAAAAAGAAAAAGGATCAAGTAAATTATTGCATATGAGCTGTAGCTAGAGGATCAAATGTGACCATGACATGATTGAACACAGAACCTACACAGTTTGCAACTGCGATGAGATGTGATTTTTCATACTGAATAATCAGTTTGTTGGAAACTGGTCTAGACAGAGTCAAACATAAAGAAAGGTGACATTTTTAAAGAGGGATGATAAGGAGTTACTAACACTGACCTAGACACATGATGGAGTTTTCTATAAGTTTTTAAATAAAACCATTTTAATAAAAGACCCATCTTTGTGTATCCAAGATTTTGTTGTTTTCTGAAATGATACATTGACCTTCTCAGACCTCCAGGCATACATAGACCAGACTAAATACTAAAAGTGCTTCTGCTTTTAAAATTTGTAATTTTTTTCTATATAAAATCACTTCTTCATGGATAACTCTTGCTATATTTCTGATCACTAGAAATTACAATAATTACTTTCTTGATTGGAGGCCTATGTATTATATAAGAAAAATGTATAAACTGTTTTAAACTTTATTGCATTTACAGAGCTGCCATGCTCTGTAAACACTCACATGTTGTGAGCATTTTTTGATCACAGTGCTGCAGGGATAAGGAAAAATACTGCAAACATGATTGAAAAGATAGCCCTAGTGACTTTGTATTGTTCTAACATAAATTATCAACCTTGGGGGTCATATTCTATATGTTAATGACACATAAAAGTGTTTCTGAATCTTCATTTTGACCCTTTTTTTCTTATAAAATGAACATTTTTGCCCATGGAGTATCCTTTTACCTTCAAATATCTGACCTTTCACAAAGAAGAACTTAGTAGTGTGCTGTTTATGCATTAGGAAATGTGATGCTTATCACACTTCCCTAGCTTCCCTATTTTGTTGTAACTCAGCAAATGTCTCTCTAATTATTTCTTTATTAGTTAAACCAGATAATTTTCTCATGTGGCAATGGGTTGGTCTAAAAGTTCAAGCAAGTGAAATCTTGCTTCTTTTTGGGGCAAAAAAATGTCTTTCACCAAAAAAAATACAAGGACAGTAGCATGTTCTCATTGTCAGTATAAAAGTAACCATTTTCCTGATGTGGCAAATGAACATTAAATCAGTCAACATGAAAATATTAAATAAACTGCTCCTTTTCACAGCAAGTTGTCATATATGCAAAAAACTGAATTTTATACAACTCAACAAAAGAACTCATTCACTTCTGTTCTGAAGAGGAACCACTAGTAAAGATCAGTAAAGTTATGAATTCTGTGGCAAGTGATGGCAAAGGAGCAGCTCATCCAGGGGTTGAAATGAGAGGTTTGAGGACTGAGAACAATTCAGAGGTGCCAGTGTGAGAGGGAAATGGGCAGGCTGGAGAGTGACCTGCTGAACTCTGGTCCAGCTGAGCTCCCCATCCTTGCTTTGAGGGACCAAACCCATTAACGTGTGACATTGAGCTCCCCTTCTGGGTGGGTTGTTAGTTGTAAGGAAATAGATAACAATTCCTTGTTTTTCCTTACCATAATCAGATTATTAGAATTTCCTTTCCCTATGCAAATTATACATCTGAAAATAGTTTCAGCTTAAACCAGAGCATTTTCTCCAGTGATTCAACATAAAGCTATTTCATCCCTTTTTAAATGGACACTACTCTTGTTTTGCTCTTGCTCTCTCTCTTGGAACTATCTTGAGTTAGTTTCTATGACCTGTTGTTTCACATTATGAATAAATTGGTTTTCTTCACTTTGGTTATCCCCTAATCCCTTTTAGGCATATGATAGTTCTGGAACTTTATACAGTGTCTCTGGTTAATGTACCTCTGAGAAGTTAGATAAGGCTGATCCTTATTTAGCCTGCATTCAGTAGAATTACATTGAGCTATTTTTGGCTGACTGCCCTTTTAATTTTCCAAGCTCTCAAATGGAGTCATTTAAAGTATAAAAATGTATGAACATCTTTCCTCTGAACTAAATGGCACTCTTTTTCTTGGCTTAATTTCCTTTGGAAGTAAATGCTATACTATGCTTCACTGGTACCAACAATCAGTAATGTAGTGTAGGTTGCCAGACATAAAGATTAGATAAGTATTTGAATTTCCAGTAGTGTTTTCATGGAATTATCTATATGCAGCTCATATTCTATTCTGAGAGACCAGTGGGGCTAGCAACACTAATTATATTTCTCATCTAAAAAGAAATTATATTTTCAACAGTGGAAAGACTTGAAATCTATTCAATATGTATTTATACTTTTTAAAAATCAGCCCAAGGGTCAATATTGAGTTTGGTCCTGATTGTATTCTAGAATCTGAGAACCCCTTGAAGATGGAACATTTACACTCTTTACAGTGTAAATGTAAATTACACAGTTTGCTCTAAATGGTTCAGAGTTAAAGAAAAAAAAAATGTGGCACTTAGTTTCTCCTAACTGAATTTTCTTTCAAGATGATCTCTGTTATTTGATACTGGAATAACACTGACTTTCTAATAATAATAAATTCTGCTCTAAGAGGTAACCATGTAAAATTGGCCCAGGATTCCTCATTAGAGCTATTCCTTGAATGCACTGACTCATTTCTGTGGACTGATGTAAAAAATAGATTTTTATTCCTGTCATTGTGGGAGAACTAAGGCAAGTTGGAGAGATGGGGCTGCAATTAAGTTCTCCTCTCCTCTCTCTTCTCCAGCGTTATTGATTTTGAATGAAATGAAAAAGATTCTTTTGGTAAAGTTTCCTGAAATTTACATGTTTCTCAACAAACCTCTACTGCAAGAGTAAAGCTTTTCCCCTGACTTCCCTTTTAAAACTTTTCTCCACCAGTTGAATTTTCTCAGTCTCCCTCTTCCACTACGAGGAAGCTGCCTGTACGATTCTTTATTTATAACCCAAGCATATTAATATCTCACTTTTTTTAACAAAAGCAATAGTGGCATTTTCTTGCTGGCCAAGACAGCTTACACAACTTTAGAAGAAATATCAGTTTTGTCTCTTTCTGAATATGCAGACAGATTCTTGGTTTCCAGAGCAAAAATACTCATCAATCATAATCCATAAAGTCATCAGTTATTACTCTTGTATTCTTCTGTAATGGCTAGAGGAGTGCTTGCCCAGGATGAAAGGAAATGAAGTCTGGTTGGTAGGGTTCATTTTGCCACCCTAGGAAGTGCAGGAAAAGGGCATTTTGCCATTGTATTTCATATGCTTTTTAATGCTTCCAGCCAGATCTGCTGCTTGGTCCATGTGTATGTGAGGCATGAACCTGTTCTTCCACTGTCCCTGTGGGAGGTTTGGGAGCAATGACATTGTCAAACATGACCTGTGCCTTTTAGGACTGTTTTGGCCAGGTGCTTTTCATCATTACATCAGGACCAGATGCATTGGGAATAAGGTGATTTTTTTTTCTTGCCACTCTTCCCCTACATATTTCCTCAATTCCACCTCCTAGCTGAACGTTTGAAATTTCAGAATTATACTGCAAAACTGTGTAGCTGAGCAGGTCCTGAATCTGGGAGCAATCCAGGCTGGGGATGCCAGTGCAGACTTTATATGGGATGTGATGAACAGCCACAGTATTAATGCACCCTGTGTGTTTCGTGGGGTCTCTGTGCCTTGACCTCAGAGAGTTTCAGCACTCTTCACAGGGTGTGTTTGTACAATAAGGAGTGTGCAAGGGTGGGAGGTGAGACTGTGTCTCTTTATATACTATTTATTAATTTTTACCCACTTCCTAAATCCTTCCTAAAGCCTCAAGGGATCATTAGTTTCATATAAAGCTAACAACTTGTATATCTTTCCAGTATTTAGGTAAGTGGAAAACAGCCCATTTTCCTAATCTCATTGGCATCTAGGTTGTATTTTATGAATTTTATCATATGGAACTAATATTTCAGTACATGTCAAAAAGACTTTGCTTAATGCAATCCAGCATTATACCGGCCAATTTATACAACATTATGAAACAATTAGGATGATACATATGCAATATGAATATGGCATAAGTAAATATGAGCTGAGCAACATGATGGTGAACAGGCCTATTTATAGGATACTCTTTGCTGGATACTTGATTGAACAAAGAGGGACAGAGACAACACAGATGGGAAGGTGCCTCCCTGTAAGCCTGAGGCTTGTGTACGTGCAGCACATTCAAATGTGTGTAAGAGGCAGCAGTGCAAAGGACCTTATCAGAGCTACCCCTCCTGTAAGCCTTGCTGAACGCCTACAGAAAACCCACAGGAGTGCAGGAGTTTTGCTCTTCCAGCTCATCGGTGAGCCTGAGGCCAGTGCTAAAGCCATAAAAATTACTCAGGAAAACTGGTAGATATTGCACTGTTGGACTTACAGACGGACATGAGTTTACCAGGCTGCAGGCTTGGAGACATGAGAAGGGATCTGCCCTGGGAACTTTCTGGGAGTGATGGAGATGGAGGTGGCCTGTGAGAGGAGGGGGCGGTGGCTGGGAATGAGATGGTCTCTCGCAGAAACCAGCCTATGCAGGGGCCTCCCAGCAGTGTGCTGGGTTTCAGTGCCAGGAACAGGGGCACGGAGTGAAACACAGATGTGCACTCACACAACCAGACCCCTGGTTTTTGCACCGAAGCCTTCCATGCAAACATGGGCAGAGAGCTTCCAAAGAAAGCTGTGGAAATGGCTAAACCCAGGTGGTTTATTCTCTAAGTGGCAAAGCAGTAGTTTGCCTGAATTCCCCCGCTCCTGATGCAACACTAAGGGCAGTGGCAGGGTAGGTTCCTCAGTTTTGTGTACATGGCAAATTAGCCCAGCATTAGACACTTTTGCAGGGCCAGAGGTGGAAAATATTAGGGTCAGAGAAAGAACAGACACAGGCAATGTGTCATCTGGTAATCAATTCAAATAAAAACTGATGAGGAATCTTGTGTGTGTACTCCGGGAAACAGTTTTAGCATCGCAAGAACCTGTTGTCCCATGCGTGGTGCCTTGCAGGAGTTTAGCAGGGATGGTCTCACTGACTGCCACTGCTTTCCTGAAGACAGTAATAGTGCCTCTAAGTCTAACTCTACTGTTCCTGCTCCTGCAGTAGTGCAGGAGTTTCATGCATCAAAGACCTACTACAGTCTCTCCCCCTCTTCACCTTTGTTGCCCCAGGATCTTGTGGGACTCTGGAAGTCTCTCACTTAATTTTCCTTTAAAGAGGTTACTTCTGGATATTCAGCTGTGAGAGGGGAATGGGATTTTGGCAACTTTAATGTAGTACAGGGTATTTAGGTTCAAGTGATGACAAATGAATGTAATTAATATATTAAAGTATGAGTCTGTAAGTACTCCCACCCTCAGAGTAGTTTGCTTGTTTTTAAATGCAGTTTCAAAACATAATTCATTATGTGATCTGAGTGAATGTCGAGCCAATTTCCACTTGGATCTGTGTCCTAGAGGACTGTAAGAAACCTGTTATTCTGCCTAGCACCAGGGATAACACGTAATTCTCAGACCAAATTCATGTGAATTGTTTTCAAGTAGCTGTACTCAAGCAAACAGCTGGTTGGACTAAAAGCTCCAGAGAAGTCCCAGGAACACATGCAGTTAGATCTGCTCTTCCTGACTGTTACTGCTTTCACTCAGGTGCAGGCTTTGGTTTGAAAATACTTGCTGGAACCGCCAGCCAGCAGAGGGTAACAGACATAATTCCTGCCCGAAGTTAAGAGTCTCACATTCCAGAAAGATGATCCACACCACCACCTATCTGTACTTGAGTATCTGATCAAAAATGTCAAGGTATTACCACTTTCTTATCCCAAACTTGATTCCAGTGGCTTTATTCGAAACTTAGACAGACTTTAAAAGTGAATGAGTATCTGGATTTTACTTCAGGTGTTTTCAGGATTTTTTTTTTTCTTTGATCTGTAGAATTGGTTGATATTTGATCTTTTTTGATCATTATTGTATGCTTCATTGGTTGACACATTTACCACCATAAGGAAAAATGTGTTTGAATTGCACAAGATCTTTTGCTGATGGAGACCTGTCATTCACACCTTTGACTTTTCTGGATTTGTCTTGTACATGATGCAGTGGGTGAGCCAGAGCAAGAGCCTGGACAACTCCTGATTGTCTCTGTCTCTAGAGATAATTTACAAAGCTTATGACAACTTGCAGCCCTCACCAATGCAGTAGTAGCATTCCATCCTCCACAGGATGGGTAGGAAAATTATTCTGATAACCTGGAAAATTATGGCATGGCAGAGCAATATTTTTAAAATATCTATATTGAGTATAATTTAATGTAGATACATTAAATTAAGTAAATTTAATATTTAAATTTCTACATAGAGAGGCACTAAAGAATGAAACGCTCAGTGAATGAGCCCAAACCCAGGATGACTCTTTAACAAAAACAACACTTTTTAAGAACTTTAAGATATTTTAAAACATATGCCATAGTGAATGTATATGTCGACTTATTCTTGTATTCAGAACTGTCCAACTAGATTGCATTTGCATACAAAATTTGAAAATGCAAACTGGAACAGATGAAGCAAGTATTGTAATTATTTAAAGTATACAAAGTACAAGCAGTCAATACTTGTGCATGCAGTTCACATATTAACAGTTCAAAAATTAGGTCCTCTAAAATTTGCGCCCAACATGTTCTACATTGTGTACAAATGCTGTTTCCATTACAAGTGCTTTATACCACACAAAGCAAACCTGTTTCAATTAAGAGTCCAAAAATGCCCCCTCAAAAATAACTATGCTGATTTCAGTAAGGAAACCAACATTTATGAAAACGGCTCTCTGAACGGAAATAGTTGTACTATATCTCTCTAGCCAGTTGTAAAAATAATTCTTTTGCATTTCCCAATGAAAACTGAAATGTCAGGTTCTCAGGTCTGAACTTAAGGTCTAATGCAATATTTACTTAGGCTTGTAACAAAAGTTGAAACAATACATGAATGTAAATTCTGAAAAATGAGAATTTGTACCATTCTAAATATTTAATAATTATTTTTATCTGGAGAGAAATATTGGAAGACCTTTATCCTTGAGACAGCAAGTTCTTCATAAACCCTTGGAGTCACTAGCAATATACAGTCCATGTACAGGACAGATTCTGTTTCTAATTATAAGAAAATCATCTGTCACTTCAGTCTGGAAAGGGCTTTCCAGACTACCCCCTCCTCCCCAGCCCCGTTGCTTCTATTTGCTGTGAGACATGCTCTGTGTGATTGAGGGGGCAGTGCCCATGGAGCTACCCAGCTTCTCCATCACCTCACACCTGGATGTGGCTCTGCAGGTTACAATTGCAAATAAAATTATTGTATTTGATATTAGACCAGTATTTTCTGATTTGCATCAGCAATTCAATGTTGAGATCCAATATAAGACACATAATGGATGACCCACATATTTGATATGTCTGCTGTAGTTGTATAGATATGGCAGCTAACATGCCAAATTCTGGTTTTATATACTCATATATTTTAAAATGTTAACTTTTTGATTGAAATTTACTATAATTATTTCCTAACTTTAGGTTTAGGATTTTTTGCAGCTGCTGCTAAATCCGAATTTTGGGTTCCCAACTGGGATGGGTACACTCCTCTACTTGCAGAACTATTCAAACTCCTGCTATAGATGAAAATTGGTAATACTTGAAATTAAGCTCAGACAAAAACTAAGCTAAAAGAAAATGTAAAAAGTGAAGTTTTCCCTTTACAGGCCTAATGAGGCAGCTGCCAAGATTCTTGGATAATTTACAGAATCTCAGAATCATTTAGGTCAAAAAAGACCTCTAAGGTCATCAAGTCCAAAATTTAATGAAGGCCTGCCCCCAGGTAGGTGGATCCACAGCCTGGAAATTACAGACCCTTTCGCAAACTTCATCAGGGCTGGGATCAGCCTCTTTGCATCATTGCCATTTCTTCTCCTGCTCAGGTGTTGTTTGTAGGGCAATTTATCAGTTGAGGCTCACGTTTACCTCATGCCACATGGAAACTGCAGTTCATGTGTTAACATGAATTTAGCTGTAGCAGAGAAGGAGACTAAAGCCTGCCTTCTCATTCTTCCAAACAACATTGTCCTCCAGGCAATGGGGACAGCCACCCTGTTTTGCCAGGTGATTTTAAAAGCTGCACGTTGCTGATCTGGCAGTTTCCCCCACTTTCTCTGTTTCCCTCAGCTTCAGAGAACAGTGGTGGACAGTTTGATCTGTTGACTTGGGCTGATCCAAGAAAATAGAAGTGTCCCAAACTGCTCAGATTTTTTTATTGGGCAATACCTATCTACCTATCTGCAATCATATTCGAAGGGACAAATTTCAGATATATGTATTTTATTGCACTGTCCTTGAATGTTTCCCTATCACCCGTGTCAGACACAGAGTAAACTGATTCCTAAATGAACTCCAAGCCAGGACATGAGCCTCCCTCACTCATTCATCTGCTGTTAGCATCATGCAAGCAGCACCAGCTCTGTGGTTTTGTGAAATGGACTAATTTATCACTGGATGTGATGGTGGTGATAGTACCACCCTTTACTTGTATCAGATGCCTCACAGCTGTCTGATGAGTTAGATTTCTGGTTCCTCTGGCAAGGCTTCATGAAAGGCACAATGCTAAAGATTAAAGGTCAATTTTATAAAATTAATTAAAACAGTGAGTAGCAGATTAAACTTGCTTTCTGGTAAATGGTGCCATTACTTTCCAGTAAATAATGTCATGCATTGATGAACAACAAAGGTTGTGAGATAAAGAAGATACTCATTAAGTGATGGAAAATCATGCAGCTTGATAAACTCAAATATGCCTTTAGCTTTCTTTCCACTGTGATCTAGTCCTTGAAATATTTACCAAGAAGTCATTTCAGCTAGGCTAACTAGTGAAATCTGCATACAAATTAGAGCTAAATTCAGTCTGCAGCAATAGCCTTGTTTCAGCAGCCCTGTTGCTAGATTTACGGGTAAGTGAGATGGTACAAGGAATGCAGCCCCTCCAAGCAGCACATACAAAAGACCTTGAGCATCCCCTCATACTACAGACCCTTCTGAGAGCCATCCTCACAACTTGCATCACAGCCATTATAAACAAGCATTTCAATTCCTGGTAGCAAGTCAAAAATATCTCCCATGCTAGCAAATAAGTAAATAAAGTTTCCTTACAGAGGTAGAAGATTTTGTGTGGTTTGGTTTCCAGGGGAAATTACAACTGGCACAACTGCTAGCCAGTACCACAAGGGGAACAAGTCTCTTCTGCAGTGGAAAGGAATTCCTTCAAAGAGGAAAGATTATGTCCGGCCTAAAATAACTGAATTCTGTTATCTTTACAGAAGCAGTGAAGCCAAAATCAGTGGGGAATCTTACATGAAGAGCAGGAGGAAATATAATCTGTTCAAGTAAGAAAACATATTTAAAGTAATCATCTTTCAAATAACTCCTTAGCAGTGCCTGAAAAATCCTAGAGAGCACAACTATTGCTCATGGTATGAGTAGAGAGGCTCTGCAAAGCACTTCTAGCAGGCATAGAGGAGGATTATAAATGTAGCCTTTCAAAACTGAACTTCATAAACTGAGAAAGGAATTATAACAAGCAGTTGCCAGTGACCTTGAAGGGACTCAATTTAGTAACCCAGTAAGGTCCCTTCCAGTTCTGTCACCACACTTAAAGACACTTTGCTTAAGTATAATTTAGCTTCTTTATTTGCTTTCATAAACACTTGTGCCAAGGGTTTCTATTTTCACAGATAAGTGGGGAATGATTGCTGAAGATGTGAATGTATGCACTCCTGCACCCAGATACTGGCAGAGAGGGCTCTCTATGCCAGGCTGTGCCCTCTCCACTTTTAAGCTTCAATCACACAGGCAGAGAGCAGAACTGGGCAGTTGCCTGTTACTTAGGAAGATGAGAGCATTCCCTGGAAAGTAAACCAGGAAATATTCAAATGCTCACAACCACACCTTTGCCACGGGACGTGGAAGTGGCAGTTCAGTAGCATCAGACTTGCATCGTGTGTGCTCTCCCTAGCACACTCATGTGTAAAGATTTTGGCATAGCTGGTCACAGCTGTGCACGTGGCAACTAAGACACATGAAAGCCTGTGCCTCCCTCTTGGCCTCCTCACCCTGGCCCAAGCTCCTGCACATGCACAGGGAACTCCAGCTCCACAATAAGGTCTTCTCACATCTTTGACTGGTGAAAACCGGGCAGCCGTCAATATCTGCTAATGAATAATCCCTGACAGAACAAAGGGTTTTGTTCCCTGAGCAAATGGTGCTGGAGAGCCTGCTGAGACTCCCCCTCCTCTCCTATCAGTTGAGGCTGCAAATCAGATGAAGATGTTAATGCGACAAACAAATATTTATACAATGTCATTGACCGTTTCAGCCCAAGGTCACTGTGGAAAAAACAACACTGTAAATTTTTATAAACATCTTATTCTTGTGTCTTCTTTAGAAATTACAACACATTTACTTTCTGAATTATTTTCAAAGAGGGCAAGGAGTAAACCACAAAAATACACATTTTGCAATTATAATTCATCTCCAGTGCAGTCAGGGGATGTAGATTTCCACATGCATTTTCATCCAAACTTGCCTTCTTGAATATTTCCATCTTTTTCCATCTTGCCCAGATAACCAAACACAGATACCAGAAAGATTAATTTCTTCTTTCTGGCTGCAGTAGGGAACTCTGCTAATTGTTTCCCTTGGAATATACAATAGCTTTTCTTCTTTACACGTCTGTTTGCTGCCCTACGCCTCATCAGGACACTTTACCCTCAGTCAGTGCACAGAGGATTTTACTGCTGGGAGACCATTTTAGAGCATCTCTTTTGGAACTGTCTAGATCTATACCTGGAGCCTCACTCCCATTTTTCTTTCAGGTACCAACACTGTGTGTGTGTGTGTGTGTGTGTGTGTGTGTGTGTGTGTGTGTGTGTGAATGTGACTCAGTCCATTGCCCATACACCCTAAGTGGCACAGGACTTCTATCCAGCTCCTCAGCAAAGACCTTGCATTACCTACATAGATTTGACAACTGCCACTTAATTTTCCATGCCTTTTACACTAACAACTTATTTTCAGGAAGTAATTTCATTCTCACTGTCTGCATTCCTACTTGCTTATCCTGCACAGAGGTCCAGACTACAATAACCTTTCAGGACAGATGAAGTAAGACTCAAGAGCAGAGCACTCTCTTTTTGTCGAAGAATTGATTGAACCTGTGCAATAGACAGCTGGTCTTGCTCCATGTGAGAAAATCAAGATTTAAAGACTTGGTCTTTAGCTATTTCAAAGAGTGAAATCTGATGTGAATTAGATTTGGCTCATTTGACAGGTGTCTCAAGAGTGATTGATCGTGACTGTCTCAGACAGATACCTGGGGATGGCACAAGTGTTTCCAAGGAGTACCTACCTCTTTTTGGGGTCCAGTTAATACTACATGGATACCTTCTAGATGAGTAAGAGAAGGTGAGATAGTTCCTGCCCCTCATGACTTGCTCACAGTTGGACAAGAGGTGTGTGTGAAAGGCAGGCAAGACACCAGGACAGACCATGTCTGGATCAGATGCTCACTGTGGCAAACTGTGTTCTGGTTTGTCAGTCATTCTGCAGAGAGGTGTACCTTTGAGTGCCCTGAGGAAATCATGAGCACTCGCCATTACCCTGCAAAAAAAACCAACTTGCAAAGTGGATAAATAGGTGAACTTGCAAAGTCAGGCTTAGCCAAGTAAATCTGAGTTTTCTTGCTTGTTCTATTCAGACATTTTTAAATACTAAATTCTCCACTTGACATTTTGTCTCAACTACCCTAAATTGTTAAAACTATAAAGGAAAAGTCACCACCAATCTGGAAACAATAAATCTCAATCTTGGAACACTAATCGGGTTTCCAAACACCCTCCTAAATAGCACTTAATTTGAATTATGGATACTAGTTGCAGCTGTGTTCAAATAAGAATGGCAAACATGGTTTCATTGTATTAGGATGTGACTGCAGCTTCACAGTTTTATCACTGAACTAAGGAGTAATTTCTAATTTCTGTGTTAGCAGAAATCTGCCACTGTCAGCCGTGTTTGGAAATATCATTGAGAAGTAGTCTGAAGCAATATTTGACAATAGCTTTGAAAATAAATCATGATTTCCTGGTTGTAGCTATTGCAAAATGTTTCCCATAACCCAGACCTGACATGCATTGGTTTCCATTCACATAGCCTGATAGAGACTCACAGAGTCTCTTTGAGGGTGCAACCAGTTAAGTCTGGGAATCATCAGGTGTGCAGACGGTATGCAGCATCCTTGACCATGCAAAACGTGTCACATACAGGAGAATGTAACATATTCTGAAGAAGATCACAGCTATTCATATATATTTTCAATTAAAAATATGTCAATGGAAGAAAACAAGACACATTTGATGTTACTTCTGTTTTTTGATGTATCCTAAAACCAGGCTTGAAATAACATTTTATCTCTAAGCTACTCTTGCTGCACCCCTGAGGGTTTTTAAGGGTTGCTTTCTTGTTATGATCATTCAAAAAACCAAAGGAAACAGTATCTTTCTTACACCAAATAAAAGTGAAATTTAAATTCTTAACACCTTCTCCTTAATTTCTGCATCCTAAATATTGAAAAGCAGCAGTACTTCCAAAACTCCAAAGCTTCCACAGCTCTCCAAATAGATGTAAAAAAAAAAAAAAAAAAATCCCGTTAATTTATCTCTTCTGCCCCGTGCTGCCCAGTTTGGCTCAGCCCAAGAAACCTCTAGCTCAGACTCCAACAAGCCCTCCAGCATATCACTGGATTATTTCTGAACTGTAAACAAGAACCCAAAAACACACTCATGGTGCAGCTGTGCTTGTGGCCAAACTTCAATGTGCTATTACTTTAATTTGGCTCTCATAAGCATGAACAGATTCTCATCTTCAGCCAGGAAAGCACCCCATCAGTGGTTTCTTTGCTGTTGATTTGTATGCATGCCTCCGACTCTTGCTGTGACTGCTGCAGCCAAAAGGAGAACCAGATCTCCATTTCATTCAGCCTTGCATAAATAAAAATATCATTAAGAGCTATTTAAAATATGTTACATTTAACAAATTGACATGTAATCCCTTACAATTTATTGAACTTGGCAGTATTAATAAGTGTGGTCTATATTCTATAAATCAAGAACATGTTTGCTGGAGGTATGTGCACTTGAAATCACTTCTAGACAGAATTCTTACTTCCATGAGGGAGTGTTTTCTCCTGTTTTACTGGATACATGTCTATGGGTGTGACTAAAAGATATATTTTAGTCTAACAATGTATTTTTTCTCCTCCTACCAGATGGGAAGTGTTTTTTCCTTGTTGAAAATGTCATCTTGTATTGATTATCAATCACAATAAATACATTTTAAGGGCTTGAATTAAAGTGTTCCTTTAATTTAAAAAAAGAATTCAGAAGACAGAACAATGGGTACAATTAAATACTGAGAAATGCTTTGCCATTTTACTGTGAAAAGTCGTTGGGTTAAGTTAGTAATGTCATGTTCTTTAAAATTTACATATAATAAACTGTTACACTGTTTACATATAATGTTTTACATTTTCTAATTTAAGATGTACGTTTTAAAGAGCTGCCACAAACACAGAGCTTTATACATTCCAGATGTGCTGGTGGGTCCAGAGAGGTGTGTCAGTCTGTAACCCACTGGTGTTCCAGATACATGTGTGATATGGATCCACTCTACAAAAGACCGTGGAAGTCACTGTTTTCTATCAGTGCATAATGCTACAGCTCATACATGCAAATCAAGAAAAGGGGGCAGAGTGCAAGTTATGGATTTTTAACCAGGTCTTTGGAGTACAGCCTTTCCACACTTCTTCTGAACACCTCCTGAGCCAGCCAGACACAGGTAATGGTGAATCCTCCAGCCTCCAAGATTCTCAGATGGGGGCATTTGTCCAAATCACCCTTTGTTACTGCTGAGCCACCAAAATCCCAAATTAGTCCTGGGGCAGAGCTTGCTCTTCAGGGAATAGATTAAAGCAGATGTGACTAGGAAGGCGGCAGAATCTCCTGAGATACAGGAGCCTTTAGTTTAGACAGCAAAACTGAACCAGATAAGAGTCGATCTGTGAAATATATCCATTGGTTTCAGCCATTACTGGAGAAGATATTAACCCTGGACCAAAAATCAGTGTAGAGCCAGTGAGGAGCTTCTGCAAAGTGTAGTGGTGGGAGTTCTGTTTTAAATGTACTGTAAAATGTGGGGACTGATTGTCAGTTTACCTTACTGGAATAACGTGCAGCTCCTTGGGAAGTGCATTTCTCTCCTGTAACCCTGGGGCTCTGCCTCTTGTTGCTCCCATTAGTCTTGTGTCAGCCACTGACACTTCCTTTGTACATCCAGAGGCAAGCTCAAGTTATATGGCCAAACTTAGGAATCAAGATGATAGACTGTGTTACTGCATGTAAGTATTTTAAGTATTTTATACATTTTTTCTTACCGTGAAAGGGCATCTCACATTCATTGTTAAAACTGTCATGACTCATTTTTCTAAGTTTGTGGGTTTAAAACTAAGCCAGCTATTACGCTTGCTTCTGATGGGTACACTAAATAGGTTTCACTACCTACCTTGGTCTTTCTGTTATGTATTAACATTCTTACCTCCCCCTCTTCATTGATAACACTGCAAGTGTGGTATGATGAATCGGATGTCAGGAGGTTGTCATTTGTTTCAGCTTCATATTTCACAGATGAAAAGATGTTGGAGATGAGATTATATACTCACAAACACATGCCCCTCTCCCTCAGCGCTTCTTTATAGTAAAACTGATTTTGAATAGCTGACCTCAAGACAGCAGAAACCTCCCATGTGTTCGCATTTAGATTTCTAAAGGAGTTTTTTATTTTTCTGTCCTTGCATTCTCTTCTGTATCTTGCCCTCAAACAGTGAAAAAATACAAATAAAGAATTTCTAATTACCTGATTTACTTTAATAATCATAACTACAGAGAATAATAAAGACCATTAATTACTCTAAAAGTATACATATCTTTGTAACCCCTACTTTTTTGGACTTGGAAAAGATGGTCCTATATCACTTTTGCCACTCAATCACATCCCATATTTGTAGTAAGCATTGCCTGTTTTCAAACAAGTCTTTTTATCAACATTCTTTAAGCTCAGATACACAGTCATCTTCTTGACTCATGTTTTGTCTTTGCAAAAGCATCATGAGCATCATCACTGAAGTGTGTTTACTCACCTCATTGGTTAACTTTCCCCTGTACTCTCACCACTTCATTTTTGCAGTAATGGATGGGATTTGGATCCATGACTTAATATAAAAATATTGGAATAAATCATACTGTCAGAATGAAAAGCAAGGAAAAAATTAGCAATAGGAATTCATTGCCTTATGAAAAAGGATGGGGGAAAGGTGGACAGTTTTAATAGTTACTAACTTCTGAAGTGAAGTTTGACCAAGGAAAATGCTGGGTCCAGGAAACAGACCCACAGTGAAATATATGTATGTATGGGAGGATGGAACATTCTTCCCAGATAAACTTTCCTGATATTCATGGCCATGTTTTTAGCATTAAATAACAATTCCATGCAGATTTGGGACAAAAATCTAGGATTTAGTTACACTGAAGTATGTATTCAAGAGGCCTCTTGACCTGAGGCCAGAATTAAGGGACTCCTTTGACGTGTCTCTGTGCAGTTGGGGGGAGGAAGAACGCCTTGGATGCTTGCCCTTGGAAACAGGCCATCACCCAGACACAAAAGCTCCCAGCCTCTCTTCCAGGAGCTCTTTGCTGAAATGTACTGTGTGCTATACTAGATAAGGGCAAGAATTTCAGGATTTTTTTTCAAATGATTGAAGAAATTGCATCATTGCTAATACATCATCTCTAACACAGTGCTCCCTGCCAAGGAAAAACCCACACAGTCACATAAAGGCAACAAGCAAAGCAGCAGACATGAGCAAACCCAGAATTCCTGAATGCCTGCATTAGATTGCTACTGTTGCCTGCAACACAGACTCCTCATGAAAGGCCTTGCACACTGATCCATACATTATTTAGACATCTAAGCTGCTTACCCACAAACCCTCAAGGCTGGGCAGTGCAGAACTCAAACTGCCAAGGGAGAAGAGAAACCACAGGCACCACGGCCAGACCCCTAACCCGTACCACAGTGTGCTCCATTTATGGATAGAAAGGCAACCTGGGAAGCCCTTTGAAGGTTTACTTACATATAGCTGGGAAATTACATAGGCTTACTTAATAGAAATGTATTCTAAGAAAATGAGGCATTTCCAGCGCTTGTATATGGGGCTATATGCTTTATAACCATTGTCATACGTCTGAATTCATCAAAGCTACTAAGAGTAAAAATGTTCTGGTGACCTAGAACAGCATTTCTAGAGTTCATCCAACAAGGGGGAGCCTGAGCTGGAGAACACCAAGGTTCAGGCCTCATCCTTCTTGCAGGGGAGGCTGGGTCATGGCATGGCAAGCCTGCACCAGCCTGCCCCAGCTGTGCTGCTGGTCAGGAGGGAACTTCTCCATCTGCTACAGACAGAGAGCAAAGGGAGCTCCTTGGCCTTGTCTACTGGGCATTTGACCATCTGCTTCCAATGGAAATGCCATACTGGATGTTTGAGCAGAGCGATACTGAGAAACAGGTTTGGGAGAAGAGCTAGAGGGATTAAGGCCAGTCTGACCAGTACAAGTGCCCTGTGAAATGCCCAGTGAAGCACCCACTGCCCAGTGTCACAGCTCCCACAGGAGCCATTTGGAAAGCCCACAAAAACCTGCGTGCACTCAGAGGTCTCTGCCCTCCTGTGTAGAGCCAGAAGGCTGGAAAGTTCTTCCAGAGGGGATGCACTCCAGTCCAAAGTTTCAGTACAGGACAAAGTACCTACCTTTGCCAGCCTGATGGATTTTGATTTGGCATATTCCTTAATTTCCCCCCACAAAAGGACATTCTGTAGCTGTCACAGCTGATCCGCCACAAGCCCTCATTGCCTTGCTGACAGAAACATTTTGTTCTTTCTAACCAAAACTTTGCTTCTGCAATTTAAATCCATTACTTCTTGTCTTAATCACAAAAGACAGAAAGAATCAGTTATTCCCTTGTGGTCAACAGGAGCTTTTTTTATCTTGGATAATTGCTGGCATATTTTTAGTCTCAAGTTTTCCTCCTTCCAGTTCAGTGACTCAAACTTACTGAGTCTTCTCTCCCTGACCTGTTCTCCAGACCTCATCATTCTGTGTATAAAGGGTTTCTAGTTGATTCACACCTACCTCAAAGCGTGGCAACGCCATGGGAAGCGACAGTCCAGCAGAGGTTTTGCTGAAGCTGAGATGAGCAGGAAGAAGGTTTAGTCTGGTACAAATTCTGGCAAAGGCAGCCCAGTCATGATGGTCACCATTCATGACAGCAACTTGGTGCACACACTCAGTGTGTGGCTGACCAGCAGGAAGCGTGCAATCCACTACAACCAGAGGTCCATTACTGCAGTTGAACACAAGCCAGGAGATCCCCAAAGGCATTTCAGCAGTAAGTTGTCTTATCTTATAAAAGCATCTGAAAATGCTACCCTTTTTAAAGCATCTTACAGTAGTGGGTTTGGTAGCATCCTGGTTTTTTCAGACCAAAGCTCCAGTCCTGGAATGCCTGAGTCCTGTCCCCCAGTGTACATGAATTCACTTCAAGGTATGACAGCTTATTTTAAAAGCATTTGAGCACAGCCTGATCTTCCTTGTGCATGTCAGCAGGGAGGAGACCACAGACCACACACCCCAATTGTTCTGATCTGCTTCCTTGGGTCCAAGAGATGGAGGCTGTCCCCCTCTCCAGTAGCACCTTGTTGGAGACATGGCGCCGGTATATCAGCCTCACCTCAGGAACTGCAAACAAAACCCCAATGCAAAGATTAATTAGCACTGATTCACTCCTTGCTTAAGATAAAATGCTCTTTAACAAGAAGTGTATGTTTTTGCCTTTTCATGTTTCCGCTACAAACATTAGGTTGTGGGAATTCCATTTAGGAAAACAAGAATTACAAATTTGCTCACTTTGGTCTCTCCGGTCAGAGTATTCAGTGTAACTGAAAACTATACGGAAAAAAATTGGGCCTGAAGTAGAGTAGGAACAGCTCTGCTTTGCATGATGTGCGTGAGGGAGAAACAGCTTCTCAAGCTTCTGAAAAACCCTGAATACACATTATCTCTGAAGCTGGCAGGCTAAAGGGTATGTAGTAACATAACCTGTATTTAGTAGTTTCATGACAAAAATATTAGCTAAAATATTTCTTTCATTTTCTTTTTTCCTCTTACTTGTCTTAGATTATTTGAAAGGAGGAGTGAAGCTTTTACCTAAGACTTTCACTATGTGATTGCAATTAAGTTTCTTCGTCTAAGCTGTAGAGTATCTCCACACATTCAGCTCTTCAGAAATTTGTGTCCAGCATTGCAAACTTTCAAGCTAGACATGCTTCAAAGCAGGACTAGGAGGGATTGCTGAGGAACACCAGTCAACATTTTCTGTTCTGTGAATTATGCTCTTGGGCAAACAAAATACTCTGCATCTTAAATTTGGAATTTTTCTCATAACACAAGACAGAAGCAGTCTTTTGTCTCTTGTCATGTCTATTTTGAAGACCAGAGCTAACATAAGTGAGGGACTTGGTAACTAGGAGCAGAATCTTTCTCAGATTTTCTCTTTATTACAGAATCACAGAATATGCTCAGCTGGAAGGGACCCACAATGATTTTTAAGTCACTCCTGGCAATGCACAGGACCATCCCCAAGAGTCACACCAAGTGTCAGAGAGTATTGTACAAACACTTATTTTGTTTCATTTCCCAGTAAAAACTTACCTAAATTCAAAATTTTGTTTCTTTACCTCTGCATTTTGACTTTCAAATAACTTCAACAGCGGAAGTTGTTGTCCTACTCCTTCCATTCTGCTCCTGTTAGTTACTGCCTATTATTCCAGAACTTAACATTAACTTTTCAGAAAATTTCACTACTTCATTTCAGTACCTCATGATACCAAAATGTTTTTAATTTCTGCTCTGCTATGTAATGACTTCGAAGTACTTCTTCAAGAAATTACTGAAATTGTTTCATAATTTTATTAAGACAAGTAGATAGGGAGACCTGAGCAATGTCTAAGCATTACAGTTGGTTGGGATACAGACAAAAAGAATCCCTTTTATCCCCAAATAAAATAGAATACCTCATGATCAAGAAATATTAGTATAACATCATAGTTTGCATTCATAAAGAAATATAAATATATATTTCTGATTCTAGCCCTAATGCAGCATACACAGGGACTCAAATGTTCACATAGATAATGAAAATTAGAAAATATTAGGGTTTTTTTTAACATTACTGGTTATACAAGTCTATGCAATCAGGTATTGGCAGCAACCTCTTGGGCGGAGGTGATTTTGATACCGTCTTTCTACTTAACACACCAGAACTTGCAGGTGTAAATGACATATTCTAAATCTTGCCCTAAACTGGTGTGTTTCTTCCTTCCAGACAGTCGTAGGATGGTTGTGTTTTCTGTACATTGCTTTCCAAGGTGTATATTCTGGGAGTACTGACGTTAAGTCTGCTTCATAAAACCCTTCAGTCAGAAGAGCTGTAATGTACTTCAGTACTTTAAAGTGCATTAAGATTATTGAAAGGAAAAGAGCCCTAAAAACCACCTACGAGGCTGTTGCATTTTGCACTGAATCTGTGAAACTGCAGTTTTACAGCTAATGTAGCTGAGATCTGGTTTAGAATTTGGGTCTGATTTTGGCCCTCCATTCTGCTGCAGGCTTGAGACGTGTGCGCAGTCATGTGCAACTCCCCTCATATCTCCTACAGCAAATCCTGTAGCTGCATTATTATAACCATACATAGGTACATATAATATCTGGAATCCAACCAGCAGCCAGATTTGAAGGATCATCCATAAAAGTTTCACATAGCTAAAGAAAGCAGTCAACGCACTCTTAATAAATTTAATATTTTCACAGATTCTCTGGTCAGCTTCATGGTGTAAGGTACTCTTTAAAGAGACATATACATTTATATAGAACTATGCAGGTCACCTGGAAAATATCCAAACTCTTCCTTAAAGCAGTCAGTCACAAATTTCTAGATGTACGGAGCAAGATCTGTAGTAATGATATTACTCACAGCACTGAAGATTTATTTGGTGTAGCAGTGGGTTCAGCAGAATTTCAGACCTGCAATTATGTCATAAGATAAGCATGTCAGAGGCTATGGGTATGTCAGGTAATTTGACTTGTGCACCTATCTTTTTTCTGGCATCTGCCTACTTGTGATATACACAAATAATATCGCCGAGGGAGTACTGAAGATCTGACTGTTACTGGTACTTGTTAAAGTGAGACATAAAATGGTAAATATTAAGAATCCATCTGCTTGGTTTAGAAAAGTCAAGCAACGTATTTCTGGCAGGATGAAGCACCAGCCAATGTGGTACATGACATTTGTATCTGATACATGATTAAATGCCAATATGTAAGATGAAACACTACAGATCTTCTTTATGGCATGGATTCTAGCAAAAAGATGTTTTACAGTGCTAAGAGAAAATACTGATTAAGAATAATCTCCTGAAAAAGAACATTCCAGGTTTTATGAGCAAGGTCTCATCTCAAAGAGTTGTCACAGGTAGCCTGCTGTGGGTCGCAGGGTGGACAAACAAAATAAGGAAACATAAAACATAAAACATAAAACATAAAACATAAAACATAAAACATAAAACATAAAACATAAAACATAAAACATAAAACATAAAACATAAAACATAAAACAAAAAAAAACTGGACTTAAGTGTGATGTTGAATGTTATCATTCATCTGGACTGAGCAATATGGCAAGAACACTGGCAAAAGAAGGAAATTTGAGGTTGTATGGAATACAAACTTTCATATGAGTAAAAGTTCTTACTTTCAATGTAAGAATAAACTGCATTACTTTTTCCTTAATTGCAGTGCTAAACTCCCAGGCCCCAGAGGAGGTGAGAACTGGCTTGGCAGACTCTAAATATCAGAAGAATTGACATAGAGAAGATTGTTTTGTCAGCTCTTTTACTAGCCATCCATTTTTCTAAAGTCTTTTGGTTCAGTTTCTCCCTATGTTTCCTTGAAATGATTAGGGCAAGACACTGTGCCTTAAGGGCACTGTTAGGAGCGCATCAATAATGTAATAATGCTATTAAAGTTTAACAATAACTCATAGATGACAATTTCCTAATTGGAAAATTAGGTGCACTTTGATTGATGCTTTCAGTTTCTGATGCCTACTAGGTGGCCTAAAGATTAGACCAATCTCCATTGTATTTTTCTTCATCAGAGCTGGTTTTCTGGCTATTTCTCAAAACTATGAATTCACACTCTTTCCACCTTATCTTTAGTATTTGCCTTCTCTGAGCTACCAAATAAAAAAAAAAAAAAATCATAAGAGAGAGAAATATGAGACCTGGTTGAATATAAGACCAGCAGATGAAAACACCGTAATCAATTACATCCTTGCTGAAATCCTCTATGCATAACTCTTTGGAATGGAAGAACAAGTAATGTATAAGCTAATAAGCCAAGTTTAATCTATGAAATTCAATCCATACATTATAATAAAATCTTTTAGGATAGAACCCCTATATAAATCTAGTCTTTTATTTTGTTGTTATTTTTTAACTGTATATAGTATATCACAGAATCATCAAGGTTGGAAGACACCTTTAAGATCATCTAGTGCAAGCATCATCCTAGCCCCATCATAATCACCTAAATCAGCCCTCAGCCTCTGCAAAGCCTCTGCCGACAGAGGTCAGTTTGGGATTGTTAGCATGTCATTTATGTGAGGGTGAGTAAAGGCATTTCTGGCTAGGGAAATATGGTCATTGCTGTAACTCCCCCCTCTACATGTAGACTCTGGCATGTAATGTAGGCCTCCATCTGTCAATGACCCAAATTGTATCTCTAACCATAACCACCAACACTTTGTAAAAATATAGTTATTTACCTCTGCCAACACAGAATCATAGAATCACTGGCTTGGATTGGAAGGAACCTTTAAAGGTCATCTAGTCCAACCCCCATGCAATGAGCAGGGACATCTTCAACTTGATCAGGTTTCTCAGTACCTCATCCCACTTGACCTTGAATGTTTCCAGGGATAGGTCATCTACCACTTCTCTGGGCAACCTATGGCAGTGTTTTACCACTCATCATAAAAAATTTCTTCTATTTATCTAGTCTGAATCTAACCTCTTTTAGTTTAAAAGTACTACCTCTTATGCAATACAACAGTCCCTGCTAAAAAGTTTGTCGCCACCTTTGTCACCCATACAGAAGGTCACAAGGAGGGCTTTTCAGAGCCTTCACTTCTCCAGGCTGAAAGATCACAGTTCTTTCAGTGTTTCCTCACAAAAGAGATGTCTATTCTTCTGATCATTTTTGTGACTCTCTTCTGGCCCTGTTCCACCAGGTTCCTGTGCTTTCTGTGCTGAAGAACCCAGAGCTGGATGCAATACACCAGGTGGGTCTCACCACAGCAGAGTAGAGGGGCAGAATCCCCTTCCTTGACGTGCGTGTCACACTTCTGACACAGCCCAGGCTACAACTGTCTTTATGGGCTATGAGTGCATATTACCAGCTCACATCCAGCTTTTCATCCACCAAGTCCTTCTCTGCAGGGCTGTTCTCAATCCCTTCATCCCAAATCTGTATTGATAGTGGGGGTTGCCCCACCTTCATCCTAGCCTTGAGGTCTTTCTATGGTCCAGCAGTTAACTTGGTCTACTAGACTCAGATGTTCAAATCCTAAATCATACCTTAACTTTAATTGCTAATCAAGTTTATGCCAGAAGCAAGCACCAACCTGCTCAGACTAAGTCTAAGTAGAAGGAAGAAAAAAGCTCTAATGATCTAGAAAACTTGAAGCCAAACAAGGATACTTGGAGTGAGTCCATGTACTGTGCAGGAGTTCAACTCACTTTTCCAGTTCACTGAAGGAACTTTGGGTGTCCAGATCTCTTGCTGGGTATACAACTCGATTGTTTTGTGCCTAGATATACTGATCTTTTATTCTTGATGTGATCTGTTGAATGATACTGCTCTGTGTTTGCAATGGTTTCAGTGACTACAGTCATATTCACAAAAACATCTGAAGCCAAATGTTCACCAGATTTTACCAAAAGTAGTAGCGCATTTTTATTTTCTATTCCTTCAGATATTTTTAGCTGCTATTCATATGTTTAAAGTCCTTTATTACTATTTACAGTGATGATACAGTGCTTGATAATATAGATTAAAAATGTTGGACCAGGAAAAGCAGATGTTAATTTAAAAAACCAAGCAGTTCTGGAAAAACCTAGAGACTGAAGTTCCTTTGCATAAACTATTCCTTCAGTATTTATGAATAAAAAATTCATCCACTGAAATAAGGTTGTGAGTGACTCATGTTCAGGAAAAGGCCAAAATTCATTGGACAATCTGTTCATAACAAATAATTTGACCAGCTCCAAAAATATTTGTGGGGTTTTTTCTTACAGGGAGAAAAAAGTGTCTCACTAAAATGAACTTGTTAAAAGGCAAAAAAAAAAAAAAAGCCCAAGGACTGGTTTGTAACCCTGCAATCCAGCCCAAATAAGGACAGTATGTGGTTGCACTATCCCAGGAGCAGAGCACTGACTGGACTGTGCCTGACAATCCGATACTTCCCCTCTGAAGCGTGGGAGAGGGAAACCACTTGGCTGGTGTATTGCAGCTCTCTGCCTGCCCCAGAGCAGGCCAGAGAAGCACAGGGACAGAGCTAGCAGGGTCTGCCACCCCCCCCGACACTGACAAGCTCCAGCAACAAGACATTCACTTGGAGCCAAGCAGCACCTAACACTTTTACTCAGCACAATGCAAATACACAAGAAATCATCACTTAGTCCAAGTTTTCAAAATTAATTGGGCAATAGATGGGTTTTGGACATTAGCATAGTTAAAAAAAAAAAAAAAAGAAATGTGAATATCTCATGTTTTTTCTTTTATTCTGCAGGTTTTGGGTGCCCCAAACTACTGCTGAACCATTTGCTTTGACAGGTCCTGCCACATCATCCCTGTAATGCTTTCCAACTTACTGAGACTGCACTGATATATGGTACAGCACCAAATACATTCCGGAAATCCAAAGAAATTTCATCTATCCAGCTAGGTTAATGTATCTCAAAAAATCCAAACACACTTCTCAGACATGGGATTTTTTTAAAAATCATTTCATGCTGAGTGACCTTTAATAAACCATAGCTAAACAAAGTCCTTATAGGTCAATGCATGTATTTCCTCCCTTTAATGTGCTCCAGTTTATAGGTATGAAGAAAAGTGCTGTAATTTTTCAGCCTCATGCACACATCCCCTAAATGCAATGAGACTTGGTGCTGATCTGGCTGGGAGCCTGCATGCCTAAGTTCTAATGAGTAAGAGCTCTTCCTACAAAAATGTTTCTCCCTTGTATGACAATGGATAGGTAGACTCAGCCTTACACTGCTGGGACTGCCTGTGGGATACCTCCCCCAGGCCAGAATCCCTGGGAATAAGACGTCACCATTCAGAAAAAGCTGAGCTGGATATATGCGATGTCCATTGGCCAGGATATCTGTAGGAAAATTTCTTGAGAACCAAGAATAGAACCAAAGAACAAGGAAGTCAGTGCCAAAAATGACTGATAAGGCTGAAGCCATTCATGGCAAGAGGTTTGATTTTAGTGTGGAAATAGCTGCAGGAGGCAGAAAACTGCCTGGTTCAAAGGTGAAATTAACTCAGAAATCCAACTCCATAGACTGTTTAGGAGCATGGAAGAAAATGAGGCAGGGAAATGGTCGGGGTGATTTAGGTGAGTTTTGTTTGTTTGTTGGACTACTGAAGGACTGATTGGCCTGTGATTCTTTCAAAAAACTTTCCAAAGACTGTGCAGGTGTTTGCTGTACAGACGAGTATAGGTTGATTCTGCAAAATAAAAAAAAATGGTTGTTTGAAATTATAACAATTGGGTTTATCAGCTTATTTAAGAAATCTCACTCAGCTGGGCATGAGATGGGCAGAGTGGCTGTATGTGTTGGCTGCAATGTGTGCAAGTTCACAATGTGCCGTGTGAAAGTCAGTCTCAATGTAAATGAAATCCAAAATACTGTTTACAACAGCATCATACAGAGTCTGGGCTCTCTGAGAGCATGAAAGAGAACCTGAGTTTGCTGTACAGTTGACAGAAAGTCTCTTGAACACCTGCATACCAAAGATGCAGTTGCTCCACCAGCACACAAATTGGCTGTGCACAAATTGCCTTCTCTCAGAGCCTCCCACCTGGGATCAGGCCCTAATCTGTATCCACCATTTACAATGTCACTGGCACCCAGAGTACTGCTAGTACTCCTCATCTTCCCAGCAGAGCATAAAATTATATGTTGCAAGTTTATATAACTGCAATGACTCCCTCGTCGTATCAGGATTGAGCGATAAACAGCTGCAAGCTGGGGAGGATGAAAATCATTCAGGGTAGGGCACTGGAAGAAAGAAGCCAGGAGCTGACTGCTCATGCCTAGCCCTGCACTGAGCTCTGGGCCCCCAGTGTTGCACATTTATGTCTTAGAGCAAACAGAATGCAAATTCCCAGCATCTTAGTTACAACAGAACTTACACAGTTAAGTTAGATGGAAATGGAAAGCAACTCATCAGTGATGAGAAGCAGCTGAATGCTTTCAACTGTATGGTCCAAATACAGCTTCAATCTTTCAGTTAGTCCATGAGGAGGGACTTCTTGCCCATAAAGAGCATATTATAGGATTGGGGCCAAGACTAGCAAAATTCTTTTGAAGCACTGAAGACATGAGTGATTTTTGTAACATAATATTTATTCCAGAGCAAGCCACCATATATCTTGTTTCTACCACATTCTAGAGAAAGCACTTCTCAAGGTATTGGCTTTTTATACCAGAATAATTGTATCTCCAACTGTAGGACCTCAAACAGCACTGGACATGGCTCTGGCTGATGAGCCAGACCCCCAGCTACAATATCCTTGTAGCTGTCACTGGTCTGTCTTCTGAACTAGTGTAATTTGGAAGAGGAGGATAAAAAGGGAAATTCTGTTTTTACAAAGGGAAGAAGGAAACCATCTGTGACAGGGCTCTTTTTTGAGCATTGGCTGTTTGAGCGCTGCTCAGAGGTTTCTAATGCCAGAAGTGGTCCCAGCAGAAATGGATTAGTGGGCAGAGAACAAGTGAGGAGGTCAAAAGGTGAAAAATAAGTGCAATTTATCACATGCCTGTGCTGTTTGTCACCAGACTAGAGAAATTAAGGCCATCACACGGATATTATCACTTTGCCTCAGAATAGGATGACCCTATATACATACAATCTGAGCTACTGCTCCAGGTTAGCTGGTTAATTGTAAAGTGATGGTGAACTAGACCCAGCTTGTTTGCTTTATCTGGCAGGCTTCTGTCTGGGGAGTAAATGTATGTCAATAGCTTTAACATGACCAACCTTTACAGTAAAGGGCCAGAGAGGACATTTCATACCCAGACTGGGAATTTTCCATGCTGGTTGTACAATTCAGAAAATATACATATCACACAGGCACATATGCAGTAAGCACAAACGATTAGCATTGGAAACGACAACTTGTAAGCCAAGTTTTAGCTTTACGTGATTTGAAACAGCTGAGTGATAAATTAAAATAAAAACAAATGCCAGCAGCTCCTTAGCGCTAATGGGATTGGTGGGTGCTCCTGTCATGAGAGCCTGGTGAATACATATTGTTATAATTGTCTGGGTGGAGGTGATAGAACAAACGTGACTCTTCCAAGCCAGTGTTGGCACTGACAATAATTGTTAACAGATTTAGTATCCTATTCACCTATTTTTTCCCCTATAGCTTCTTCTTAACTTATCAGCAGATTTTATTTTTGAGTTATTAGAAATCCCATCCTTCTCTTATTGATTCTTCTGAATTGCCAGCCAGCCGCTAATTGTTTCCAGCTCTGACGGTTCAAAATTACTGATTTCCTTTTAGATACTTCAATCATTCATATATCTTCCCCTCCATCCCTCCACCTCCTTTTGAATTTTTTTGGCTTGAGGTTTTCTCAGAGGAGTTATCAGCTTAGTTAACCCTACTTGTTCAGCCAAACTCTGCTCTCATTCCTTTGGCAAAGGGGTAGTCAAGAAGGGTTGATAAACATAAATCCTCATCTAATTCAACCCCAGCATGAGCACTCTGAGTCCAAATACTCTGAATTTTAACACCTAGTTGATGTGCTGTTCAGGTGTTCCTATATAGCTCCCTATATACACACATATACACATACATACACATATCCATATCCATACCCATATCTAGATACATAGTGAGTGTGGGTGTTTATATGTAAATATAGAAACACTGTATAAATATAGCATATTAATAATATATGCATGTGTGCATTTATAAATTAATGCACGTGCTTGTATTTAAGGTCTGGCTTGCTACTCCCTTTTGCTTGCTGCTCCCACTGTGCCACATGGCTCCTGAAGCAGAATGTCACAGCACTGAGATTGTCAGAGTCACCCAAGAGTCATACATCAGCAAGTCACCACAGACTAGCTGAGTGGCAGGAGCTGCTGACAGGCTCATGGATAACCCAGGGCAAGGAGAGGTGACTTCTTGCAAGAGCTCTCCTACAGTTAGAAAAGATGACTTCAATTGCATTGCATTAGCTGGGCACTAGAAATGTGCAGGCAATTGCTGCTGGGGCACTGCAGACTCGAATCACTTGTCAAGAAGCAGGAACTGGTGCATGAGCCTGTGCTTTGTCTGCTGACCAAGGCCCCTCTCCTGCTCCTCTGCACAGCAGTGTCACTGCATTGTCCTGTCCTCTTCTGCCTTGGATGACCAGTTCAGCCACCCTTCATCCCCCTGGCACTGGGGGATGGACATTTGGAGAGCTGCAGGAGGGGAAGTCTTCCCACAGTGCTGCCCTTGCACAGGCACTGCTTGGTTCCCTAGGGTGGAAAGTCCCACCACAGCCTTGCCAGGTCTTTGCTCTGGGAAGCACACACTAATGCTGTATTATTCCCTGAGCTTCCCACCCAACCCAGAGACATCCTGGAAGCATGGCCAGGCAGCTGCCAGCACTGCAAGCCTCACCTGCTGCAGACTGGAACTTTACAGGCCCTCAGCCTTGTTCAAGAGCCCAGCATTACTGTCCCAAATGCATGTCACTGAGAGGTCCAGGTTAATATATTCCTGCAGAACCTAAGACAAATTTTCCTAGGCACAATTTTTTTTCTGTCAAAAATGCAATGCTCTGAGCTTCCAGCAGTGCAGGGCTCTTTTAAAAATGCATAACTCATAAATGAATCAATATAGGACTAATGTGAATCAGTACAAGGGCACTTGAGGACACTCTCTTTCCCTGTTGCATAGTTGCTCCCTCTCCAGACCTTGCCAAAACTACCCCATTGTTACACTGAAAGCAACTAATGGCAGCTGTTAAACATGTGGTTCAACTTTAGGGATCAGTCCCAGGCATGAAAATTAGTTTTTGCTTGGGTTAAATGCAAGTAGCAATTAGGTGCCTCTGCATAGTGAGAACAGAGGTAGTTGGAATCTGCTTCCCAGAGCAAAATCGTGCCTGAGAAGCTCAACTGCCCTTAAGGTTCATCCCTGACCACAGGCACAAAGGTGGAGGAATGGACTGGTTGCAGCTCTATGCATTAATGAAGCAAAGGCTTGAAAACGGACATGATTTTGGGAGAAAAACAAACTCATTTCAGCCATGATATTCATTGGAAAAACAAACTTGTTGAGGGTACAAAACAAAGCCTGGTCTGTCTTCATGTAATATTGCCTTGTTGTGTTTAGAACAGTTCTCCAAAAACACACAATATAGTATTAAAGAAAAAAAAAAAAAAAAAGCTGAGTCTAATTAAAAAGGAAGAAGAAATGAGCTTAAATATCCAGAAGGGCCATGTTGTTACTTTTCCCATAGGCCCCTTCCAGTCTTATGCATTTTGGTTCAATTGTGAGTTTACTGCAGGAAGCACACTCAGGTTCCTCAGAGCAGCAGTCAGCATACTGGAATGATGTTGATGATAAGTATCAGTATGTATGATTAAGTGAGTCAGAAACCCACTCAGTGCATGCCATCAGGCTCTGAAAGTCACCCTTCTACTGTATATATGCAGCAGTGATAGTGGCTGTGGCAGTCAGTGAGAGCTAGTGTCCCTCTGTGCGTCTTCAAGTTAAAATAAAAACCTTGCTCTCTCGAGGAAAACCAAATCCTCTAAGCAAGCCTGGATATGTTGTCCCTATCCCAGCTGTTAAGTTAGTATAGTTTTCCAGTTCAGCAAAACTTTAGTCTCTTCAGAGCTCTGAAAGTCTACAGCAGAGTGTGTAGCCAAGGAAGTGCAATTCTATTTCCAAATCCACAGGCTCACCCTTACAATTGCACCCAATCTTGAATTCTTGTTCTATTTCTGTGGGGGAACCAGGATTCTTGAGTTGTGCCTCAGCCACAAGAGAATTTTCTTTGCCTACAATTTTCTAGAAATGTCAACATATCACTGACACATTGGCTTTTGACAGATAAAGTGGGATGTTACAACTGAAAAACAAAAAGAAAAAAAAGTCTGAGTGTTGCAGAAGATCCTTCTTCTCAAACTGAGCAGAGGGAATGGTTACCCTGTTGAATCACAGTGGGTCTGTGGCTGGGTAATTGAAAAGATTTGTTGTCTGAGAAAGCACATTCAAAAATTCCTCTCCTTTCTTCAGCTATCAGGATTCCACTGGGACTTCACCAGGTCCATAGATCTGCTGCATAATGTGTGAATGGCCATATCTCACCATGGAGTCAAGAGTTGAGCTGTTACAAGTACAACATAAATAAGATCAAAATCAGAGTTGACTTGTGATGGGAGATATAGTGGCTGCGGGTAAGAGCAGGAAAGTGGGTCTGCAGAAATCAGATAGGTAAAATACAAAACAGCAAAATGTTTTGGGTAGATAGGTTTGAAACATTCAGCACCATCTCAACTGGTTTTATCAAAATCTGCTTATCATTTTGAAAATGGCAGGTCATTTAGGTAATCTCAAAATTACTGAAGGAAGAGGTGGCACAGTTTAATTAGACTTTCTCATGATAAGTTTCTCTTCAGACATCTCAGGTTATCCAAAGTATTTCTGTATCACTCTGGAATAAGAAAATCCGATGAAATAAATGTATTTACTACATATTTACACTGATATCACTTAATACAAGATCTGTCCAAAAGATTTCAAACATGAAGCTTCACAAACAGTGGCATGAGCTGAACTCTGTAACACAGATTAAGGTCAAATAAATCTTCACACATCTGAAGACTTACGTCTTAGACCTTTCCATGCCAGAAGGATTTTACTACTGTGTTCTCTTTCCTGCTATTACAACAGTCCCACATAGGTCTGAAAACACACTCTATTTCTCAAAAGTATTTTTCTCATCCATACGTGAGACAGACACCTCTGTTTACATGGCAAGTACAAGAAATTATGGTAAAGCTACACAGATAAAAATTAAAGTTTAGCAGTTTCAATGGAAGTAAGGACAAATTGCTCTTAAGGTAGGTTTCAGTGGGCAGAATCAGTAGACCTTAAAGGGAACACAAAAGCAAAGAGAAACAGAGCCTGCATCACTTAAATGTCATTGGCTTCTACTCTATTTCAAGTCATTATCAGCAAAGTGTCATGAGCCTATCCATGCCACTTGATGCTTTTTCTGCAGTTCAGAGTTTGCAGTGATGAGCCCATGTGAGTTGGGGTTTTTTGTCCCAGTGGTATCTCATGTGATGGTGGGGTTTTTTGGGTTTTTCGGGTTTGTTTGTTTGTTTGTTTTTTATTTTAGGGATTTTTGCTAGAGGTAGGGGGAATTGCTCCTCAGTTTTGTGCTATCCCTGAGTTGCCAGCCTTCATATTGCAACAGTCAGAGTCCAGCCCAGCAGCAACAAGGTATTTGCCCCAGGGATGAAGTAGACTAGGTACTCTAGCAGCAGCTTTCCTTTGGCAATGTACTGTGTAACCTAAGGATCCTAAAATCTCAATTTTTATGGACAAATGGTAGTATTTCAGCTAAGGGATATTTTTAACTTTGAGGAAACAGGAACATGAGACAATTGGAGCCATTGAGTCGGTTTCGCTCTTGGACCCTCCCATGAATGCAGCAACATCCACCTGAGCAGCAGAGCTGCCACCCACACTACAGCTGTGGAGGGCTCTTCCAGAGCTTTCCCACCTTCATGGCTACAAACAGCCTGCCTATATATGTTCACAAATTCCTTCTGTGTTCATTCAAAATCAATTTATTGGCAATCATTCTCAAATCAGTACAGACTGTGACTCAAATAAGCGTCTCTCCTTTATTCTTTATGCCCCTTCATAAATAATATTCCACCGCCTTTCAAGCTTTTAAATTTTTTTTTTAATGAACTGAAAAACATTCTCTAAGTCTCCTCTTGTATCTCTCTAACAGATTTTCCCTACCCCTGTTTTGCTCTTAACTCACCATCCCTTATCTTAGATGACTTGGACGGTGTCTGTCCTCTCAGGTGAACACTTGCCAGACACCTGTGCAGTGTAGCAGCATTTCACACCTCTCCTGCAAATGCCTCACCTTTGCATTTTTCATGCTGTTGTAACTTCAGAGCATTGTAATTATTCTGAAACTAATACACTGTCCTCGTATGATGTTATATCCATATCATGAGCTTCCAGTTTTCACAGATTACTTACACTGAGTAACTGACCATGCATTTTCTGCTACTGACCTTGGTCTTATTTGTCCCCATTCCATCTTCTCCATGTTGTAAGTGTTATTGGCAAAATATTCTGGACCTGTCCTCTTAAATGGTGCCCTCTGCCAGCCAATGATTTGTGGTTAATCAAGTAATTTGTATGTCCTCAAAAGCCCAAGATAAAATTCCTGCTTCTCTTCAATTGACTAGTCTCTTCTGCTCAAATGCTGCCTTGCCAGATGGTTTGTGCTTCCTCCTCCCATCTCAGACAGATCTGGCTCCCAGAGACTGGGAAAGAGCCCAGCCCTGACAGCAGGGAGATTCCCAGCCAGGGGTATCTCCCTGGAAGTCGTTCTTTAGATGAGCTTCAGAGTCCGTCCTGCCTATAAAAATATGGTTCATAATTTTGGTTCTTTGTCAGATCAGCATAATAAACTGGCAGAGCTTGTAAAACAAAATGGCAAACAGCAAGCTAGCATCCAAATCCACCCTTCAATTTGAAATGCAAAGTGTAATGCTTTTCAGTAACCTGGAGGGCTAATGTAACAAGGAATGTATCCTCCCCTGAAATGAAGGATTCATTTCAAAACATGCTGATACTTTGGTGCAGAACAGTGACTTCATCAGCAAAGTCAAAAATAAGAAAAAATGTTATTTAGAAGATATTACCTCTGGGCCAGATCATCATATGTCACAAATTTGGATTAATTTAAACAGAGCTACATTAGTTTTTATCAGTTCCAAATCCACCTATTTCCCATGGTCTGGAGCATTATATTTCCAAATTTTTTATTTCCTAATATTTTCCAAATGTTGTTAGAATTTTAGGGAAACAGTATTATATTTTCCATTTTCCTTTTTCCTGTGTTTTACGACTCAACAATCTTTTATAAGGATTTCTTTTTGATTTCACAGAGAAGCTCTTTAATAAAAACAAAAAAGCTGATATGCTAGCTCTTGCTAGCAAACATAAGATATCAGTTGTGTGGGGAATCATTGAAGAAGAATTGCATATTAAAACACTGTAGTTTTAGAATACCAGATATGAAATTAAAGAAGGAAACTTACTGCCCAGTACTTTGGAAAGTGGGTACCATTCATGACAAAGTTCAAAGTAGAAGCACGGAAAAGTGACTGTTAACAAATTCCACAATCTTCATTCATTTTTTCATTCTCATAGTGACAAACGTTTTTACGTGTCCACTTAGCATTAAGTTAAATTATCTACCTGAGATTGGGAAAAATAATATTCATATGCTAAAATTTCATCCTATTTCTGCATTAGCACTATGTTCTTTAAAATCAAATTTTCTCTGCAAAGAATGAAGCAGAGGCTTGTAATTCACATCTCTACCGTTTCTTGCCAAAGCTGTGCCAAAGCCTGCACCACAGTCCAAAGCCAATCTCACTTGGGCACTGCTCAACACAACTTCTTGCTTGGACCTCATCTTCCTACTAGGGGAATTATTTCATCACAGATAGAAGCCAATGACTAATTAGTGTTCACACAACAGAGGCAAAGGGGGCACCGGGACATGTGAAATGTGTGGAGTTTCAGCACAGCAGTAAAAGCCAGAGTTGGGGTATCTCCTGACTATCACACTCTGAAACACTCCTTTTTCTGTTAATGTTAGTCATGTAAATATCAATTTGTCTAAATATCAATTTACAATAAAAATGTGCCCACATTATATTCAGAGAAAATATGAAAAAGTTGAAAATGTGAAGAGAATTGTGTTTTTGAAATCTGAAAAATTGTAAGTACTCAAAAATAGCAAGTAGATTGATTTTTTTTTTTAAACTTACCCTTTTGACCCAGTTTTCTCTTGAACATTCTTCTGAATGTTTTCAAAATATTCATTAATAATCTGAGAAATTAGTCTACTGAATGTCTTTGAAATTCAGCTGTAAAACATCTCTGCCTTTCCATAGTTAATGTGGTAACTATATTTTGAAAAATAATCAGTCACTCAATTAAGTATAACCCATATCTCATAAAACTATATTTGCCATCTGTAATAAAGTTGTACTTTTAATTTTGTTCCCTCATGAAATAATTTTAAAGTGTTTACATGGTATCCTGACCACCCATGCAGAATACAACAGCTTATTGCTGCCTCTTCCTAATCACACACACTGTATCCACATTTCCTAGTTCCTTCAGGTGTTAATGCCTACCTACATTTGTCAGGCATCATTCATTTTGATTCTTCCTTCTTTCAAAGTTCAATAGGGAGAGCTAGCCAAAGTCCATTCCTTCAAACTCTGCCTAGGTTGAGGGCTTCTAATCTTTGACAAATCACTGTTAGGAGATTTGTTTGGGGTGGAATTCCTCTTCTGCTCCTCTTGAGGACCTCTTGCTTGCAGTGTGAGGCTCTGCTCAGCTTTGCACTGAGAAGTGTAAAGGGTAGAGAATAGTTTGCAGTGAGTGACTTCTCAGGTGAAGTATGCTTCTCATGTTTTTTTGCAGATTTTCTGTGTTTAGCAATCCTTATGTGCTATGCTGCTATCAAAATTATTTGCTAATTAAGACCCATGAATACCTCTTGGTACCCCATGTGCCCGTGGGTAGTTTTTCTGGGGCAGTAAATTCAGAACTGTAATGGGGTTAATGAGTGCAAAGATGATCTAATCTAGATGGAGGCAGCTTTTGGAGTAAGGACCTCTGAAGCACCATTCTGTCACATATTGGATATTGAGATAAGCTCCCAAGGTTAGAAACTCTGTTGGTGCCTGGTTTGTTGCCATGGGACACTCCCCAGTATGCAGAAGGGAGACAAATGTGTTCCAGCAGGTCCCTGGTCTGGGCAGCAGCAGGGCCAGGCCCATCATGAGTCAGGAAGCCTTTCTCCTGTGCAACTACTCAGAAACCTTCTGCATTCACATATGTGAGAAAGAACCAGGTGCTCAGAGCTATTCAGATTTAAGGTAAACTGCTTTCTAGAATAAGTCTTTTATTCATTGGGAACTGATGTCAACTATTGAAACTGAACTCTTAACTGAGACAATTCAGGCTGGTTGCCTAAATTTTGGTGGAATATATCCAGGCCCTAACACATACACTAATTCTTCTGGGTAGCTGTAGACACAGCAAAATTCATTACTTCTATGAAAGCACTTGCTAGTCAGTCTTTACCACACCGTATCTGCTGGCAGCATAGAGAGAAGTGTGTGTTTATAATAACAAGACAGCAGAAATTTCAGACAGTGCTTTGAATAATGCATTTTGCAGTACTTGCTCAGGCTTGTTAAATCCAAAGCAAAATATAAAAATCCAATGTTGCTCTTTTTGTGAGGTTTATACCTCTGTTTTTTAATGGGAGATATCTTAGAGGATAAGTTCATTTCTTTTACATGCTACTAACCATGAATGCATCTAAAAATCTCATTGCCACTTGCATTGTTCTGTTGATACAAACTCTTCTAATCTTTACTTAGCCCCACAGCTCTGTGGCTGGACTTTATCCTGATTTGGCCCTCCAGCCATTTCTAGCCTCATCTCTCCAAAAGGATGACACTACTTGCATCCTGTAGTTGAAATTAAAGATTTTGCCTGTTCAGCTAGTGATCAGATACTCTAGTGATGCCAAGTAATTCATATGGACTTGAACCTAGTTGGGACTGATAGCCTCACTGTTACTTACATTCAGTGGAGGCACCTTCATGGTAGCCACAGCATTGTTCAAACTGGTGTCTATGAGGTACTGTGAACAATCAAAAATTTTGCCACCAGCAAAAGCCACAACTGCACAAAAAATATGCAGCAACTTGACTCTTGCACATGTACAGAAATCACTGTAATTGTATGAATGTACATAACTCACTTCAGCATATCCTGCTGCGAGCTGACTTCAGGATTCTTTGTTTGAACTTTGAAAACCTTTTACAGTGTTACTCCTACCTCCCCATCCAAATGTCTAAGTCCCTGTACATTTAAATATCAAATCTTATTTCTTATTCTCAACTAGTAAATCTTATCTCTTTCTAAAGCCCTCTTGAAATATTAGTGTTATTGGGCATGTTCTGTCATAAGTATTACTTGGTGGATTACATTGCCAAAATACATTTGTGATCTGTCTGAGCTTAGTCATTTCAAATCCATCCATTAATACACATCTGGTCACAGCTGAGTAAAATTCTCTACTGTAAATGTAAAAGATAAATTTCCTAACTAGTCATTTTGGTAGGTGTTTTCTGTGTGTGCCTTTTGTGTTATGTACTCCTAGACAGGGGATCTTGTGACTCCTAGATCCTGGATCCCACCCCTGATTGGGATGAGACACTTTCTCTTGGCATCTTTAGAGCTCAGCAGAGTAGCTTTGGTGGGCCAGATTTTCACTCGTGGGGCCAGATTTGAAAACTGTGTAGTATCTGAGGGGATCACATGGCCTAAACTGGTGCATCTGTCCCGTCACAAAGCTGCAGTCTGGGTCAAATCCACGCTTGGGTTTGCAGAGAGGAGGTGAAAACACCATCAGCAGTACCAGCAGAAGGTTTCTTCTGCCAGCCTCCTTTCTCTGTCAGCCCAGGCAACTTGGTGGAACCCTTCCACGGGTGTCTGGGAAACACAACCAAGTCATTGCTGTTGAGGGCATTATGAACAAGAAATTATTTTGTACCAGTATTTTGTCACTAGTAGTAACAGTCTGTATAGATATTTCTGCTTTGCTGAACCTCTTAGATAATGTGACTGAGTTTATCCCTCACTAAAATACCTTCAATAAAAAAGGGACAAAGTTATTTCACATATCCAGTGGAGAAAGAGACAATGTCAGATGAGACAACAATAGAATTTAGTTTGGTTTCTGTAAACAACAAGCCTTTAAATTTTGCCATCACACCTGTTCCTGCAGCCTTTGAAGGGTTAAAAACCAGGTTTCAGAACTACATCTGATTTGCTTGAAGGGCACCAGAAGAAGAAACTCCTGTTTGCCAGATCAACCAGTCATCCAAATTAGATATTTGGAAATTAACTGAGAGCATCACACAGTTTGATTTATTTTTCTCTTATAATTTGATAGTGCTTCTGGGAAAATGTGCTTGTAGCAAGCAACCACAAGGAGTCTGAGCAAGATGGAATCAAGGTTCCTCTTCCACCTCAGATGGGTTCTGGTGCAAAGGCTGTACTACACCTCTTGGGGTACCTGCCCCTAGTCCTTCTCTGCACACCTTTCTGAGTGAATTCAGCAGTCTGCATGTGGCTGTCATGTTTTAGTCCAAAACCTGGGCCTCAGGGAGTAGTCACAGACTTCTTGTTTATAGAAGTGGCCAGTGGTCCCAGGCCTATCTCCTGAGACGACAGCCTGGATCCAGGAGGGATCCTGTGCCCTTCTTTCTACATAGAAATAGTTCACACAGGACACTGCTAATTTTCAAAAGCCTTACATATTCAGTGACTGCTGCCCAGGTGACTGATGTGTTGGAGAGGTAAAGTCCAAGTCTGAATGAAGGCTGACATGTATGCAGACTTAAAGAATAAATAATCTTTTTATGAGTGGGAGAAGGCAAACTTCCCAGGAGATGAGGTATTCTGGGAGCCCTTTGTGGGCAAGTAAGCAGGCTGACTGCCTGTAGGAAATGCCATTTTTGAGATATTTTTTGAGACATTTTGAGACACTGTTTGGCAGCAGTAAGATGTCTGCCCCCAAGAGGTGCACAACAGTTCCATCTTGAGAGGAACCAGGACCCTAGATTGTGCCTGTACCTGCTGAAGCACCCAACAGACCCTTCCTGGACCCTTCCTGCTGGTACCAAATCTCCAGCACCAAGAGGAAACCATAGCTTTTCTCAGTAGCATTGCACAGCCCCCACATGGCTGGGTCCTGCCAAGTCTTTCCCCCACTGGATAAGGAGAATGATCATCCTGAGAAGACTCACTCTCTAACTGTGTTCCATATTTTTTCAACAGAATTTATGTCAGGCAGGGGAAGGGAATCAGAGGGAAACTAGCCCTCATGGATACCAATTCCACATGGTGTCTCCAGTATGTCTCCATCTATCTGACATAATCATTCCTTGGCTTTGTATCAACTGTAGGGCACAGTGGCCTGTCTGCTTGTTTACAGGCAGCAATACTGAATCCTTTCTAAAAACTGCATGTAGCACTTACCTCCCCTTCACTGTACCTCTCCAAGCTGCTGGTCCACCTGGTGCCCTTAGTGGCTGAGACAGAAAACAGCTTGGTTTTGTCCCCTCTGTTTTGCAAGTAATATTATCCCCCAAGGCTCTATACATGTAAGAGTTGCTGTGTGCATTTGGCTTGGATCTGTGAGCTACTTCCCTGGTCACTAGTAAAGTGCAGTGTCTCTTGACCTTCCTTCTTGAAGAAAAATTCCTCAACTGATCCTGCCTCTGAAGCAGGATGGTCTGTGCTACACCACGCTACAGCTGGCAGCTCCGAGCCCCAGGTGCCAAGCCCCAGTGAAAAGTACCACTCTTACTGTGCACTCTCCTGCATCTTGAACAGCACACTGTGACCTGCTTGAGGAGAGAAAACTGTCCCGCCACCCTGGGATGATGACAAACTGCTACGGGGGCACTACCGAAAACGCTGCTGCAGCAGCTGCTACTGCTCCACCTTCCACCCTGAACAGTGTGGGGACCTGTGTGATAAAAGGTGTTTATCACCTCTAGACCTGTACGGTCAGCTGAGGACCCATCAACCTTGACTCACCCACCCCAGCTTCATCCTTGCCTGCAGGAAGTCACTATGTCATCTGTGGTGACAAGTGAAACTGGCCTCATCTTTTATATAAACCTTCCTCTCACTCCAAAAATGAAGTGGCACATGTCTCATAAACCTGCCTCTGGTGGGAGATGTCTGTCAGGGCATAAAGGCAAGAGGAACACATTCAGGCACAGATGTACACCAAAGCAGATACAACTGCAGAAAAAAAAAGGGGGAAAAGTTGGCTAGGGAACAAGTATTTTTAATAGTGTTCCCTTTAACAGAACCTAAAGAGAAGTAACACTTCATTTTACCTTTTCTATTAAAGCAAAAAGCTCACCAGTGTTGGTTGTGTGCAGGTGCTATGCACAGTGGGAAACAACTCAAACCAGCATGTGTTCTTTGAAATATTTCTTTTAAACAGACACTAAGTATTTTCAGCTTTTGGAGAATGTGACTCAAAATAACAAGAAGATAAAATATCACCATGCTGTGCAAGGGAGGATATGTGCAGTTATCTGCTGTGATTTCATACTAATATTTAGCTATCACATAGCACTCTCTCTGCTGACCCCACTGTATAAACACTTAGTAATTAACCTGCACACTCCCTGCTATGCAACAGGTAGGTAATATTGCTCTTACCATCCCCAAGCTACACAGAAGGAATTTAGACAGCGAGATGACAAACCTTATCCAGACCCACTTGGGAAGTCTAAGGCAAAGCAGAGAGTAGGATCAGTTCCTGCAAAATGTGTTCGCTTTCCCCCACCCTGCCTTTTATGTTACAGTCCAGAGACACGTAAGACTTCAGCGCAGCCCTGAGCAGAGAGGAGTCCACCTGCAAAAACTCCTAAAGCTGTTTCACACCACTGACAGTTTCTGGAGCAGACACGGCTCAGAGGGGAGCCGCGGGAGTGCTGTAAATCAGGACTGAGGCATATTGGCAGGGCTTTGTGGGAAAGCTTGCCTGGGGTCTGCCTGTTACTTGTTGTTTTTCTCAGCGCTTTTGAGGCTTCTTTTTCCTTACGATGAAGCACTGCCCCCAGTCATGCTATGCTCATCATTTATTAATTGTCCAGTTTAATTATCATGTTTAGTTCAGCTGAGAAGGGGGTGTGGAAACAAACAGAACACGAGCAATGCACTCATTTACTGTGGAGGGCAGCTGCAGACTCCCCACTGCAGGAATGGCTTGTGAGCCTCCTACAGCCTGTTGTGCCCCAGCAGGGACAGTGTTTGTCACCTGCCCTTCAGGAAGAAGCTCTTGGTTCATGCCATTTGCATTTACTGCCCTTAGAAGCAGCAACCAAAATGATGCAAAATGGTTCTCAGAAGGCAAAAAAACAACAACAAACCAGACCCAATAATATTACACACGTAAGGATTAACTGCTCACCTTTTGCACTTGATTTTGCTGTAAGCTTTAACTGATGAGGAAGCAGAGTTCATGGACCACTGAGATTATTTTCACCACAGGAAATTATGCGAAGGAAAAGGCAACCTTCATAAGGAAATTGGTAAAATCTCGTTAAAACTTCAATTTACTTTAAGGATTGCACTTTTTCTGCAAGGATGTCAGCAAACTTGGGAAGGTACTAAAAAGCACTGTCCATTTTTCCCATTTTCCTCCTGAAGGAATCAAAATATGCAATTTCAGGGACATTTAGACAAAAACAGCCTTAAAGAAAGCAACAGAGTTTTCCTGTCACAATATTCATAAAGTTTTAGCTTGGTTATTGAAAGAGACTGTTGGTTTCTTAATTTCGTTGCATAGAAACTGCTTATGACCTGTGTTTTTCTTACATGTGTTTCCAACACATTCTTATTCCCTAGCATAAAAGACATCCACTTAAACTGCAGCAACATTGCCACCACATCTAAAACAAGCTGGTGCAGTGCAGTCCTGACTATCAGAGCTCTCACGAAAATCAAACTGCATGTTTTTCCAGGTGCTGCCATCTTGGAAACAAGACACATGGGGACCAAAAAATGTGTTTCAGGACTTAACCTGAGGCCTACAATTAGAATTTTTTATTGAACCTAGTTATTGCAGACTTCTTTCAACTGATGTGTACATTTGTTTAAACACCTTCAAACTCATATTTTCTCTGGCTGTTGAAGGAATGTATATTCTCAGAGTCAGTAGAAGAAAATAGTGCCGTTCAACTGGCAGTGTAATTTCTTGTAACTGAAATGCTTTGTTCAAAGCAGTACAATTTTGCAGAGATTGCAGAGATGCTGCAAATGTTTTAAATGTGCAGGGTAAAGTTTCTCCATGGAAGCATGCTGTGCTGTCACAAGTGACACAACAAACACACCCCAGTTCAAATGCCTATTGATACATATGCATAGCATGATTCATAGTTCCTGTGTAACTCAGGCAGACTGCTACAGGCCTATTTTCTAGCCTATCTTCCTGCATCTTCAGCTGCCTTCAGATGAAGTTAACCCTGAAATCTAAACCATCTCTTTAGCTGGAATGTTAAAGGAGTCTAAAGAAACTGTGCAGACCATATGCAAAACTCCTTCAACTTCCTTGAAAATGAGATTTTGGTTCCTAGTTTTCCCCTGAAAATGAGAAAAGTGATAATTCTTTTTGCCTAAAATTTGCCTGTCTGTTTTACATGTTCATATAGCTCTTAACCTACCTTGACTGAACCCTCCAGGTGTTATTCTGGTTTCTATAGCATAATACATACCAATCCAGACAGCAAAATGCCAAGCTCCCAGCTGTTGTCTCATGGACCTCAGGGTTACAAGAGAACAGGCACTGACTCTGCAGAGCAGCTCCTGGAACATCTCTCCATGTCAGATCAGAGCCTCAGCATGTGAGCTGGAAAAAGACTTCTGGCCTGTCCAAGGATGTTAGAGAGACTCAGTCCAGCCCAAATATCCATGTGGGGACTCCTTTTCTGTTAGATCATGACAGTGAGAACATGAAGTGCAGAAAGAGAATTAGGTGTTAGGAAATTCTGTGTGCTGTCTAGCTCTGGTTTTGACCAGAACATAAAATATATAGAGAAGTGGTCACAGCACCAAGCCTGACAGAGTTCAGGATGCATTTGGACAATGCTCTCAGGCACATGGTGTGATTCTTGGAGATGGTGCTGTGCAGGGCCTAGAGATGGACTCAATTATCCTTGTGACTCCCTTCAAATTCAGCCCATTCTGAGATTCTGTGATATATCATCAGCAACTTTCTGCATTACAACATTTCTCAGATTAGCACCCTGAAAATTAATAAAGTACCTGAAATTACAGCTCTTTCAAATGAGAATGCGTTGGGTCCTTTCTTGTATTTTTCTCTTAATCACCAGGATTTCTCAATGGACAGATCTTCACACATGAACTTCAATATGTCTTTGAGAGCATCTACTTTTCTTGTAGTCCTTGTCATTTCTAGTATGTTTGGGAAATGCACAGTGGTATTAATATAATTTCAGGTATCATCTCAGGAGACGTCACTGCTAGGATATTTTTGCCAATGATTTTCTGAAGTGGCCCCAGCCACCGCTCATCCTGCAGTTTTATCTGATTCTAGACAGCACTTGAGTAACATTTGCTGCTATTTCCAACCCAGCTGCGTGAGGTAGAGCACGAGCTTTGTAACAATTTTGGCAGGAACAATAAAAAGACATAGGTATTTTCTGGGGTGGTGTTGGTATGTCTGTATTTGTTACTCTTCTCCTGGTACAGTGAAGAATTTTCCACCCTTTTTTCATAGTTTCTGGCTAACACTAGCTAGATTGATCAGAGGAGAAATCCCATTCCAGTGTAAGTAAGTCAGGCATAAACTGGTGTAATGGCATAAGAAGTCTCCATCTCCATTCCACTCCTTTACCCTGAGTATTTCTGCAATCACTTTCTCCATGAGGAAACAAAGCACTGGAGGTCAGGACAGGTATGAGAGGAAAGAGAATCATCCCAAGATTGGCAGCCAAGTTGAAAAAGTGATTGACTTTGTAGTAAGCTCTACAAGTACTTAAAGTGTCTTCACATGTCCTTCCCTGACTCTGCCCCCGTCCATCATATGTATCTCTGCTTTGCTAAAACTAAGAATTTACTTCTCTGAGCCTATACAGTTTCTCTCTATATCCTCAGCTTGTCTGTGGCTTATCACTGAGAATGAGACTTTACTCACAAACCAAGGAGCTCAGAACTGCACTATGTCTAATCCCACAGGAGAGCCTCTTGCAGCACCTTGAGAGGGAAAATAACCTTCCTGAGAACTGATAGAATGCCTGTCTACATGGCTTACACACTCAACTGTACCTTTGCTATAACAAGATCTAAGTCACATCTGATTTGTTACTTATTATCTTCCCTAAATCTTTATAAATGCAAATGCTTCCAAGTATTTCCCTCCTGATGATCATGCAGTTAGGATGGTTTTTTCCTGAGATATATGTTTGTGTTGTTTCCTAAGTTGAATCTAATTGTGCTGTTTCCTGCACATATTTCTAACCCTGAAAGTCCCTTTGGAGAAATGTACATGTGAAGAAGACTAAGCAATCACTGGGGCCAGAAAAACAGGAACCAGAAAGGAAATAAAATTTCACAGTTCCCAGGTCCCATTTATTTCGTATGCACAGCACAGATTGTAGTTAGAAATCAGCACCGTGCAGGCAGGCAAAACACAACTGATCCCTGAGAAAGAGGGACAGGAGAGCTGGTAATGCATTACCAACCTCCTTTTACACACACATAAACACACACACACACATAGATATAGATATGGATATGGATATATAAAAATGTCTTATCATGTAAATAAAGTAATTAAATAAAATCAGGATCCGTTATAATCCCTGCAGACTAAGTATAGTTCCAGCTCAGTATATTGCTGTTTACCATTAACATTTTTTTCCAATCTTTTATTCAGTTTTCACTCTACATAGTAAAGGTCATGTCCAAGTAAACATTCCGAACTGTAATAAGAAAGAATTCATGGGGTGTTTTCATCAGTGAAATATTCCATTGAAACCATTCAGGTACTGCAGTGATCTGCTTTAGGATTTTGATAACACACACACACACACACACACACACACACACTTCTTTCTTTTTTGCACAATTCATAGGTCATTTAGATTGTATTACAGGCAAACTGGTGATTTGCTATTAAATTTTTTTAAAAATATACTCTGTGGCTATACCCAATAGTAATGATTTAAAGAATATTTCTCTGGGTAGTCAGGATCATTGTGTCTTCTCATCTTCAAGATAAATCTTAGTAATAACTACAGAAATCCTGTAATTTATCAAATTTTAAAAAATTTAATGGCAGGTATCTGAGACAGTGAAAAAGAATTATTGAAATGTTCCTCGTCACACAGAAGGTGTTTAGTGTAGGAGTTTTATTAATAAATTAATAATTATTCCATTCCTAGATTGCCAAAACAGTTCAGAAGACCATTCCTGAGAAACTCAGTTACTTTATGGAGTTAGAGAACTTGTTTCATGAAACCTTAACACTATTTTGTGTCCTTTAGACTACAACTTTTGTTAACACACATAAAAAATTGGTCACAATTATCAAAATGTTCTCCTAGACTCTGGAGGCTTTGAGAAGAACCTAGGTTATTTTCTAGCTCTACACCAAAATATTTACGACATTTCCAACTTGGGTCAGTTTCAGCTTGGAAAATAAGTGGAGTTCAAGAGCTCTGAATAACTTTTGTTCTGTGATTTTTCTGTATTCATAAGTTTACTGGGCTGAAACTCACACAGATCAAAACCAAGGAAAATGTTCTCATGAATTCCTGTGAAGATTGAATTTTTGGCAACTCTGCTGAAACCTAAAACAACCATGAGAGAGCTGCAATTGTCAGAAATTATTCATCAACATTTTCACTTTATATAGGTCTGTTTCATTTATATAAAATTTTCTATGTGTTAGGATGTATGAGCTGTTTGCCTGTAAGTTATCATCAACAAATCTCTGGGCAAGCACCAGGATTTGAGTGTCTGTCTCCTTGTGGCCTTACTACAGAGGTGCTGAGTTCCTACTGATCTCACTATACTGAGAGCTGTAAGCACTCCCCACCACCAACTGTGAGACCACTGGTCAAGAAAAATGCAGACATACTGTCTTGTTTGTGTCAAAACTGCCAAATTTGCAGTTCCCTCAAAATTTGTTGAAAGGCTTTAGGCATGTCTGCTGATCTGTGTCATCTGAATTACAAAATCTTGACATGATCCTAATGTTTCCATGCCAGCCCAAATCAAACTGAATCAAACTATATTAAGCCACTTGAATTTAATTCTATTATGAAACAGAGGGGAAATTCCCAGCTATAATAGCAATAGAAGATGCTTGTCTTTGGAAAAACAGTTACAGAGGATCTGTATTCATAGCATAAGTGGGGAGGGGAAGGGGAAGGGAGGGAGGGGAGGGAGGCAGGGAGGAAGAAAAAGAAAGAGAAAGAAAGAGAGAGAGAGAGAGAGAGAGAGAGAGAGAGAGAGAGAGAGAGAGAGAGAGAGAGAGAGAGAGAGAGAGAGAGAGAGAGAGAGAGAGAGAGAGAGAGAGAGAGAGAGAGAGAGAGAGAGAGAAAGAGAGAAAGAAAAGGAAACTGGAAGTAACATTAAAGTAATAATGTAAGAATAAATATATTACACTAATCCCCATTTCTACCATTTTGTCAAGGTGAAAAAGTCCTACAATAAGAACAAGCATGTGCCAAGTTTATGCTAAGGGGTTCAATGTGCAGGGTAGATGAGCCTTTATTCATCTCAGTCCCCTTCACTGTCTCTGTCTCTGACCTTCTCTTCAGCTCCTCACATCTAAGTTTCTTCACCCTCACCTAAAAAAAGAAAAATGTACAGATGGGTATCATAACTGTGCAAATAGTTCCTTTGTGAATATTTGGATTTCAAGAGTAAGAAACAAAGTTGAACTTGTTCAGCTTCCAATGTTCTCAAGAGGTACCTCTCTGACAGAGTTATAGTTGCCCCAAACAAACCTTCCATACATTGTATTAATCAAAAGGGAAAAACAAAGGAATGGCAAAATCTCTTCAGAGCCTTTTGCATATGAGTGATGATCCTGTTATTGAGCTGGAGATCCATTCCCCAAGTAACCCCCTGGAGCATTCCTGACCTGGAATGCAAACTGAGAAGATCATGTGCAATAATAGTCAGGAGGAAAAAAACCAAGTTATTCCTGCAAAAGACCACTTATTACCATGTTATATATGTATACATAACATTGTGAATAAATAACTAACTGGATGGTGTTGACAGCTTTGCTGTGTCTAACAGGAATGAATGCACATTTAGATGCAAATTGACAGCTGCTTTTGAAGTGGAAGGGCTTTCACTTACGGTGCTGGATCAGTACCTGCATGAGAATTGCAAATCCATGTTTCCAGGAACAAATAGCTGCTTCTAGTTTATAAAAAATGTAAGAACAGAAGGAAAATTGCTGTCTTGTGGGCTGCTCTTCTGCAAATTTCATATGCAAGGAAATTCTTATAGTGTAGGTCATCTGGTTTATTGGTAAACTAAGAAGCCTGAAGAGAGAAAGGGGACTGATACCACATGAGGTGTAGAAAAGTCTCTTTAACTGCAGAATTTCAAAGCAATATTTTTCTGGGTGTTTCCTTCTCCGCTTTTCTGCTTATGTTTCTTGTTCAGCCCACAGCCTGTTTGCCCAGCGCTGTTCCAGCGCAATGCATAATGCAGAAATATTTGAAATGGGAAGCAATTAGGGTTATTGTAACAGTAAGACTGAAGTATTTAGGAAGCAGGACATTGTAAAGTCAGGGTAAGGAGAAACCAGCAGTTTCTATTTCTCAGTTTCTGTGTTTCAGAGCTGGCTGGCCACACTACAGGCATAAGGCACAATAACAACAGCTATGGGGAGCAGCATTGCCCATCTGGGCCCAATGGAGCTATGATGGTGTACCCCACCTGAGAATGCAATCTGTAATCTTTCACAGGTGGATTTGGACAGAATGAGAAGTAGCAAGATGAGGAAAAATGAAAAGCAATGGTAACAAAGTTACCACAGCCTCTTTTGCTTGCAGTGAAAAATCACTTTCAGACTTCTGCAGTCTCTTTTTGTCTCCTTTTCTGTTTCCCCCCCTTTTTTTCCATTGTCATTATGTTTTGCTCTGCTTGTCTTTCCTGAGTGGTACTTTGCTCATTCCTGTTTGTGTGGTATTGGTGCAACATTTTTGTGGATGTTCAGCCTCTTGATGGAGCTGGGTCATGGCTGCAAAGCCAGTCCCTCAGGCCACTCTGCCCCTTATTCTGCTGAAAGCAAGCCATTCCTTACAGCTCTCTTCCTCATGTATGACCACCAGACCTGTGACTATTACCCCCAAAATATCAACATTTAGCAAGTTGATAGGAGGGAAATTTTCTAGTGGTCCAGCCAAGTAAATGCTTATGAGGACACAGAGCATACACAGCACCTCTATGTATACACAGAGGAGATGATCTAAAAGTTTCCTGTTACTGCAGTAGAGCTACTAAATGGAAATTGACAGAATGTGAAGAACATTATCATGGAAATGTCAGCAAGCACACTAGCCTGTGGAAAACATCACAAGAAAAGGAAAAAAGAGATCCCCTCTACATTTGAAAATTTGGAAGAAGTGCTAAGCTGCAGGGGTTGGTTCTTGAACTAAATGTCACTGCTTTGGGGTCAGTGACCTTACCTCTACAGTACTTTATTGGTAGTGTGATAGATAATTTACAGCTTTAAAAAAAACTGGAAGGACATATTCTTTCACGGAACATATGGTTTGGATTTGTACTACGTCCATTATTCTTATTTCTGACAATCTATAACAAGTCTATATAAATTTGTTACCAAATTGACATTTTCTAATAGATATACAAAGTTTCGATTATTTGATGGTATTATTGTCACAGGGGTACATATGTCAAGCCCAAAAGCTCCTATGAAATGTATAAGTATGTGCCAGGATTTCATTTGACATACAGACTTTAATTTTAAATGCAATCATATAAGCAATAAAGTTTCACTGTTTCAGCTTGAATTCCTTGTAATAATAGCCTTTTGTTTTTTTCCTCCTTTTAAATAAAATTGACACTGACAGCATATTGGCAAGGTTAAAACAATACTGTTATTACAAGCATTTAATCCCAATAAAAAGGAAATAATGTATTTTTTTTTTTAGTATTCCTTTGAAGCATTACTGCCTGATTACTTCATAATATCTTTATCTCTTACTTATTCCTTGCCAAGACTGTTTCACTCCTTTGTCTGTGAAGAATGTCATTTTATCCCCAGACAGAAACAGAATTTCTTTCAGTGGCTGTGAAATTCTTTCCTATTTCTGATACTCTTACAAGGATCTCCAACAGTGATTTATCATGGGAAATGGGTTTTAATTACTACCATAATTTGCATTGACATTGCAACAATCTGCAAGCTTGTTTCCCTTGTTTAGCCAAATGTGACTGTTTGCATAAGCACTAACTTGCCATTTCCTTCATGCTGGTGACATTGAGTTCCTGTGACCTGGAGAAATTAGTGCATCATCTGCTCCCTCATAAGTCAATGGGGTTTTGCCTTCAACTTGCATGGGAAGAGAATAAGGTTCCAGGTAAGAAATTGCTGAATGAGCTGCTTTTTACACTGTTTTCTTTACAGAAAGTTAATCCTTTCATGAGATTCAAGAAAAATCATACAAAACCTTTTGTTTCTTTCATTATACTATCCTAGCAGCCAAGGGTCACTGCTGAAATGTTATGTCTGCTAGAGACTGCCAAGGTTTGTCATTAAGCACGATCACTTGGGAATGTTCCAAACATTAATACTTTTATATTTGAGATAATGATATTTTCAGTCAAGCAATATGCAATTTTTGCCAAACTCAAGCAATGCAAGTGCAACTTCTCTTTGGTCGTATTGGCAGGACCTGTATCACGTGGCAGGTGTCCTCCACAGCTTTGGTCCCCTGAGGGGTTGCTCTGGGGCCCTTCTGGAACATTTTGAGGTTCCCTCTTGACTTTGAGCCTGGGTTTCCTCTGCAGAACTAGCCAGGATTGTCTGGAAATGATGCACATCTGAGTCTTGTCCCAGCAGGAGAAACACTCCTGGATCCCACACTGTGGAGGAAGAATTTGTCATTGCCTATTCCCATTATTTTGCCTCTCTGTTCATTTTATGACAAACCATAACAAAACAACTAGCAAATGTTCAGTCTTGCCATTGTTTGTAGTGTATTTTTCAAACATAATTTGTTATTTTCACTTTTCAAAAATCAAGGTCTGTGACATGGCAATTCTCCTATTTTCACACCACACATTAACTCTAACTTCACCTGTGCAACAAACGCATTGAAAACATAATCACTCATCCTACTGCCACTGGAAATCAGCAATTCCCCATCAACACAGAAGGAAAACAAGAAGTCTGTGTTCTGGTTTAAAGAACAGGTGCCTGCCAAGGAAGGCAGGAACCTCCCTTGGAAGCGAAAATATGACTCTCTTCCTTCCTAATTATTATAACTTTGAAATTACTGGGCTTTCAGGCAAAGATATGATATGGCTAGTGGAATAACAGTTCTTCACTAGAGTACATGTGTATATATAAAACAAGGCAAACAAACAACAGCAGCAGCAAACCGAACCAGAACCCCAGCCGCCGCCCTCCCGCGGCTGCAGGCGCTTCCCCTGCGCTGCACTGACAGCGACGGCCGGCAGGGGCGCTGGTGGCTCCCGGCCGGGCAGGGCGGCTGTGCTGATTCCCCCGCACCTGCAGGGGGCGCTGTGGCGCGAGTTCGGCCGCCTCAGCCACCTGGACCATGGGGGCAGTGGGAGAAAAGGGCCTTCCTTTACAACCTCCCGGGGAGCAGCTGGTTCTGCTGCCTCTGCGGATGGCAAAATAGGCTGTGGCAGGAACCTCGGAAGCAGCAAGGTGGAACAGCAGAGGCGGGCACACCTGGAGTGGCAAACAAAGTGTAGCAAAAACTCCAAAGTCCACTGGGGGTCAGGTTAAAGTATAGCAAGAGAAGCCTGAAGCAGTGGCAGAGAACAGCAGCCGAGCTCCCACAGGCAGCCAGGAGGGGCTCCCTCAGCGGTGGGGGAAGGGGGTTGGGGTCCCGGGTTTTCCCCTCAGGCACCCGAGGAGATCGTGAGGGTCCTTCCCAGTGAGATTGGGTGCTGAACTTTTTCATAAAGTCCGCTTTACAAGCAGCTCTTACAAGCAAAGGCTCACCCATGGTAGGAGAAGCAGTAAAGGGCCGAACTCTGCCATGGCAGCAAATTCTCTGTGCAGCAGCAGCCTGGCACTAAGACCATGATGGTCTCACCTCTGATCCCGAGAGAGACAGAGAGGCAGAGAGACCGTATCTCTGCATTTCCCAAGAGAAAAAAAACAGCTAAAAGACTGCAGCCAGCTGCACTCTTGCCCCCATCTTGGCCATACCTTTTGTCTCTCTTAAGTATCCATCATATCCATCATTCCCATCTCTTGGGCAACAAATGGAAGAAAATTCCCTGAGAGAAAGGAAAAAGAAAAAATAAGAAAAATCCTAACCTCCAACAGTCTGCTTCTACGTTTGACAAACCTGTATCTTAGTAGTAAAAATACTTTGTATATATAAACTACATTTCATGCAAAGATCCCTGTTGCATTACAAAGCTTGAATTATCATCATCCTTGTTTTACAAATGGCCTGCCAGTGTCACAATGAAAAGCATTATATCATTGTTCCTTCAGCTAGATCTTTTTAATCACTAGTGGCCAGGGCTGAGCTTAAAATTAAACTCCCATGCCAAGTATCAAACTAGTATTTAACCCTCCTCATTGTCCCCTGGTGATGTTTCATGGAAGTAATAGCAGTGAGCTTGAACAGGTTGCTGAGTGCTGCATATTTGTAAAAGAACATCCCTAAGACCAGTGAACATTCCACTCTGCCAACAGTTTGAGCTGTTCCTGGAGTAAAGCAGGATTTATCTAATTGGGCACCCCTCAGGAAGTTGTAAAACCAAACAGAGAAGTACAACTATAAACATAAGGTGATGTCAAGAAAGAAGAAATCGGTCTACAGCATTTATTATTACAGAGCAGACAATCTTTCCTTAGGAAACAAATCGCTGGGGGCAAGTCTGTAAGTCTTTTCATTCTGTATGTGCACAGAAGGTTTTGAGAGCCTTTCATGGCCACAAGACAAAACAGTTCATCCTTCCAGTCAGGTCATAGAAGGCTAATCTGTGGCAAGAGAGCAAGGCAGTACAATTTGCAGCCTGGAAGGCAGTGAAGGAGCAGAAGAAGAGAGCAAGAGTAAAGTCCAGAGCAGAGCCAGGGTAAGTCCAGGGGTGAGTGAGATGTCCTTATTGCCCCCTCAGACCTTCAGAAAGTGGCAGATGCTGGCTCAGCCTCCTTCTAGTCCACAGGGACCACCTGCCAGTGGAGCCCCTTCTCCGTGCTGATGGGGGCAGTCCATCCCTGTGTAAATCTCTTCTATACACACTCAACAGCAATATAATTTGGAATACATTTTTTCAGGGACTTTAACTTCACACAGGAGTGGAACAGAAACCCCTGAAATAGATCTGACTGGAATTTTGGTCCAAAAGAATTTGTTAGATCAACAAGTCTAACTTCTGCTAGTACATAAGCTAGAGGATGTCACAAATATGTTTCTATTCCTTATGATCAAAGACTGATTAAACTAGGAAATGTCAGTCTTCAGGTAGCTTAACAGTCAAAGCTACAAGCAAAGAATAGAGTGGGCCGAGATTCCCAGTATCTACAAACCCAATATGGCAAAAGAGCTCCAGCATGAGAAATTTGAGGCAACCCCTCACCCCCCCAGAGCCTCTCTCAAAATGAAAAGTGGGAATTCCTTCCTAACCCCAATTCATGGGTCAGTATTAACCTGATGAGCAAGAAGTGAGGGTTCTGGCAGAGAAACTTCAGTACCATCTTAAAGCATGTGTGTCCCTTCTGCATTCCCATTGCTGGCTGCAGTTGATCTCTCATGCTTCAGGGGAAGTCAAAATATCTCCATGAGCTCTGAAAAGCATATAATTGCCATTTGGACTCCGAGAGGAAACATCCCTTCCCCATATATTTGCAGACATTGTGAACTATCTTACACTGAGCTGGAAAAGGCTTGAATGAAATACAAGAAAGACTGAGAAGTCCCACAGCAATGCAAAAAGGGGGTGAGTATGATTTCATACACTCATTAGCCTGTCACAGGCTAGCTAGTCTCCAAGAAGCTGTGACAAACATGTATTTTTCAAAGTCTGTAGTCCTGTGTTGATAACTTGATAACAGCATTAACTTTGCCTGTATTACTTGTCAGCAATGATGGTGTTATTTTAATGTTACAGGGACAGTCATGGCAAAAGATAACGGAAAGAGGGTTGCCAAGTATAAAAACCATTCTCTGCTTTTGCTTCTTCCCACCTGTGTGCCCATGCTTGCCTTGTCCTGTGCAACTTGTAAAACAGGACAGGCCTCCTTCTCTCTTCAGCAAAAACTTGGCAGTGCTAGATCAGCTTTACCAGAGCACAGCAGAGCCATGTGGATGTTTATGGCAATAGCAGTGGTATTAAATACGAGAGAAAGTTTCAGAAAAGACAGATTTTTGCTTCCGGATCTTGTTCTACTCCTCTGCCAATAGCCCCAGTTGGGCAAATTGTCTATCATTTGTACATGCTGAGCTACTCCTTGGCACTGGTTATATAGTTTTTAACTTTTCCTAATGATTCTACAAGCCCGTGAACAGATGTATTTTAAGTATTGCCCAGTTTTTCCAGTTCGCTTGGAATGTAGCAGTAACCTCATCAGAAGTGGGTGGACTCTTGCAATACTGATAGAGACATATTTCCCATCTTTCTTCCTCCAGATTCATAGGCATTTTTTCATATGCACTTCAATTGTAACAATAAAAATATCTATTGGATATCCATACATTTCACCAGCATGCATGGTGGATGCCCCCTGTGTGGATCAGTGCATGTAATAGTTTGTCTTCCAAGGAATTCTTTCAGTCCAGCTGAGTCTGAGGAATCACACATATGAATTCTAATAGAAATGTACAATATATGTTCCTAAAAACATTAATCTTAAGAGGAGTAACTAGTAAGTAAACACTGGGAATAATAGGAAAAAATCCTATATATTGTAAATTCAGCAGGATAAGAGGTATGAAATACATGCATGAAAGTTGTTGCATTTGACTGTAAAAAATACATTGCACTGTCTTGGGCGTAATGAAAATTTCAGGTTACATGGGTATTAGTTATTCTACTTTTCCACAGCTGGGGGAAGGTGCCTAATAAGATGATTATCCCCTTATAAACCCAGACTTCAGTAATTTAAAATCCTAACACTTTTTTTATTGTAGCTCAACCTAGCAGTTCACTATTTTAGCCTCAGAGGAGTCAGAGAACAGCTCTCACAGAAGGATACAAAACCCCAAACTAAATTCCTGCATTTGCATCCAGCTCATGGAGTTTTATTAACTACCTGTCTTTGCATGGGTAGCCACCACCCTTCTGTGGACAGCCCAGCGCAGAGCCCTGCTGCAGGGACACCACACTGTCTGTGCTATGGTTGGTCCTCAGAAGGTGCTGTAAGCCATACCCAGCAGCTGGCAGGTGGGAAGCAGAGTCTCTGTGGATGAGTGAAGTAAATGCTGTGAGGTGAGCAGAGAAACTATTTCCTTAAACTTAGACAGCAAGTGGCTGTTTGAGTAGGGAGCAGAGGTATGTCTTCCCTTACTCTGCCTCACAACAAGCATCTCCTACAAGTATGTGCATTTGTCCTGTGTGGAAATCACTTCTTTCTGCTCAATTTTGTTAAAGCTTTTTAGCCTATTCTTACTTTGAATTCACCTGGCATCAACTTCTAGCATTTCTACTCCGCTATGCCTTCATCTTCAAGGCATTCTGCTGCCAGCTTTACTGGCATTCTCCTGGGTATTCTGTATTTTTACCTCCTTTGGGTCTCCAGCAGCTGTTGGACTAGTGAAAAAAGGGAAGTAAAATATTGGCCAACAATGTAAGTAGGGAAAAGAATGACCAAAATACCTTGGAAATCTGGGTAGAATTATTTCATACACACAAAGGATCTTATTTTGATTTTTCTGTTTCAAACACATCTGGACTTTAGAAGGATGACAGGTCTGAGTCCTTCTCTGCAAAATCAAGTGAAGTTGCAAAACAAATCCAGATATCAGTGGCTGTTTGGCTCAAGGACTGATAGCTAGAAGCATTGAATTTACATTGAAGTCCTTCCTTGAAGCCTGTTTCTGCCTAGAAATGATCTAATGCCATTATTGTCTGTTGGCTTACAAGGCATACTGTCTCTGGAGTGCAGGAAATAAAACCTGGTGATGTTTGTTCAAGTTTTGGAGAGTGCTCACAGTCACTATTTCATGCCTTTTCAATAACTTCATTGGAGAGAACAAGTATGGAATGAAAATGCTCTCATTCCTCCAGACCAGAGTTGATTATAGCACTAAGTCAGCACTAGCATAACTGCTCTGTGTTGCCTGGACAAAAAAAAAAAAAAAAAAAATTAAAAAAAAATGAGCATAATGTTTATTTTCTGTTCAGAGAAAAGTTTACTTAGTTACTGACTACAACAGATAAGTGGAATGTGTGGCCCAGCCATCTTCAGACCAATAGACTACAACAAAGACAGTAAGTTGCCTGATTTATCTGCTACCTGAAGTCAAATAACAAAATAATAATATGCTTCTCTCTATGGATCCTTGTGCAGGTTTGAGCTTTTAAGGAAATACGGGCAGACACAGCTGCCATGGGAAAAATTAAGGTCAGTCAAAACCAGAAGACTTCATGAAACTATTTGGGCTTTCTTAAAACTTCTGTTAGGAATTAAAAAAGAAAATTTTGCTAAGAATGATAAAAGTGACTGTTTTGGTATTTTCTGATTCAATAATTTCTGACTTTTTTCTATTTTTTTAAATTAAAAATAGCCCAGAACTTTTAATGTTATGAAACCCAAAATATTTTAATTACCCAGAACTTTCCTCATAGATTTTTTTTTTCATTTTGAAATGAAACCATATTTCAATATCCCAAAAGGCTCATGAGAATGAGTTTATACTATTTTCATATTTCTATCGTGTGTTTAAATTGTCTTATTTTGATGCATTCACTTCTTTCTGTCTGTGTTTTGCCAAAAGTGTAGTACTCAAGTGTTAATATAAAAATACCATAGCAAACAAAAGTTGAAAGTCACATTACAAGGTTTCTGGATGGAACAACTTTGATGTGATGAATGACAAATCTCAAACAAGAAATCCTGTTTAACACTTGAATTAATATTCAATCTACAGTGTAAAATAAAGTATTTAAAGCAATTAATGGGAAAATACTAATTTACAAGAAGTCTTAGGTAATGGAATTTCTCTTTCTGTACTCTTTCACTGTGTTTCACTGTGTGTCTTATTTGCTTGGATCCATTAATGACATAATATTCCATTCAAGTAAGTTATCCTATCTTTTTCTTAGTATTTCTAAGGCACCAGTACCTCTAACATTGCTTCATTGCAAAGATGCCAAGAGTTTACAGGATTAAAAGATTCAATCAGGTAATTACACAGATATTAGCAATCTTTACAGTTGTGTTACATATATTTTTCTTAATCCTACCAGGTGTAGAAATCCTCACATTTCAAACCAGAAAATGACTCAAAGGGAGAAACACCTATTTCACTGGATACTTAATACCTTAGCTAGTGACTTAGTTGTCTGAAACATTTATGGTGGTTGACTAGTCTTTGCAAAAACTTAAATGAGGAATGGGACTAAATGAGATGCCATATTTATTCTTCAGTTTTCTTCACTTACGTAACATACTAAGCATCATATAACAGAGAAGCAAAGCATCACATTATTTTTCCCAAAACCAAGATGCTTTGAATTCAAGTAACTTCTCACAGAAGTCTGCTATAGACATTTATGTAAGTCAATGCAACCTCTAAAAGCTGAGCACCTATCCTGCCTTGATGCCCTGGCCCTTCTCCAGCCCAGCCTAGGTGACAGATGACCCACATGGTTGGCAGAGGAAGCAGAAAGCTCTTCAAGAATGCTAAGAGCTCCAAAAAGCATGGGGATGAGTCCAAATTTCAGGCTCCTGAGAAATATCTCCTTCTCTGAGAAAAGTCAGGTGTAAGGTACTGTACCTGGGGAGGAATTACCCCAAGTATCAGTACAGGCTGGAGGCTGACCCACAAGAGAGCACCTCTGCAGAGAAGGATCTGGAAGTCTTGGTGGGTGACAAGCTGACCATGAGCTGGCAGTGCCCTTGTGGCCAGGAGTGCCAATGGTATCCTGGGGTGCATCAGGAAAAGTGGCCAGCAAGTCAAGGGAGGTGATCCTGCCTCTCTGCTCGGCCCTAGTGAGGCCACATCTGGAGTGCTGTGTCCAGTTCTGGGCTCCTCAGTACAACAAAGACAAGGAGCTACTGGAGAGGGTCAGCAGAGGGGCACAAAGATGATGAGGGGTCTGGAGCATCACTTTTATGAGGAGAGACTGGGGGAGCGAGGCCTGTTTAGTCTGGAGAACACTGAGGGGGATCTCATCAACACTTACAAGTACCTCGAAGGCAGGTGCCAAGAGGATGGTGCCAGATGGTGCCAGACTCTTTTCAGTGGTGCCCAGTGACAGGACAAGGGGCGATGGCCATAAACTAAAATACAAGATGTTTCATCTCAACAGGAGGAAGAACTTCTTTACACTGAGGGTGGCAGAACACTATAGTAGGCTGCCCAGGGACATTGTGGACTCTCCCTCTCTGGAGACATTCAAAACCCACATTCTGGTGTAAACTAATCTATTAATTAATAATAAATCTAAACTAAATCTAATCTAAACTAATTCTGTGATTTTTGTGATGACAAAGGTGATGCTTGAATAACTAAGCACAGTCACTCCCATCCTCATGCCTCTACAAGTCATTGTTAGTACATTATTATATCTCAGTGCTATCCCTTCACCACACATACACCAATACTCTGACCCCCCCAGCTTGCTCTCCTAGTAGTGCATTTTGCCAAAATTCTCCCTCCCTTTTAAGATATCTGGAGTGACAGCAAGCAACTTGGCGTATCAGATAACCCAAAGACAGGACTTGCTTGGTGTTCTGAAGTTGTGTCACATGTATATACAAGTTACCTTGAGGCTGCTTCGTTGTTTCTACCAAAGCTGGTCAGGGTGCCAGACCGCTGTTTCAGGTGAAGCTGATAAATGCACAGCTAGAGCACTCTTCCAAATATTTTCAGGAGATCCTGGTTACACAGTGCCCAGGGAATGGAGAGAAAGTGTTCCTATGCAACTCCACCTGGCTAGGCTTCCTAAGCAGTCCTCCAACACATCTTTTTCTATTTGAGATGTTCCTTTATCTGCCCCTAACGGAACATTTACACAGGGGATTGCAAAACAGTGAGAACCATTCCAAACTATGTCTTTTGCATGACATACCTTGTGCTTTGAAAAATAGCCACTGATCCTGCTTAGCTTGCTGTATAGGTGGCCAAGTTTCAAGTAATAAGGGTTCTGTTTGCAGCAAAATGGTTTCATATATGTTTCCACAGATAGCATCCAGATTTGGAGAAGGATGGTACAATTGATGCTGAGACTGGAGACGTCCTGATTGGCCTGTCAACCCTCCCAGGCACAGTTTCCCCAGCAAGACTGAGTCCTGGTATATGGCCTCTTCCCACAAAAGTATGTTTTCACTAAGCTGTGTGCTTTGATCAGAAATTCTTTACCCTGAGGATGGTGAGGCACTGGCACGAATTTCTCAGAGAAGCTGTGGATGCCCTTCCCTGGCAGTGTTCAAGGCTTTGTTGGATGGAGCTCTGAGCAACCGGGTGTACTAGAAGGGGGTTTGGAACTAAATGATCTTTAAAGTCCATTACAACCCAAACCATTCTATGATTCTGTGCTGTGAAGGAAAAGACAGCCACCCCAGCTGGGCCACGAGACACACACCACCCTGAAATAACCCAGGGCCTGACTCACAGACTCTGAAAGCCAGAGGAGAAATCCCAGCAGGGTTTTCTCCCAGGCTCTCAGTCTCATTAAGTGCATGCTGTTGCAGAGGTGTTCTGAAAATATCCAAGTATGCAGCACCTTTCTACTTCTCTTCAGACTTTAAACAGGTATAACAGCTTTTGCACTTTCATATTTGTTTTAATTTTTCTTCCTTTCATACAAAGTCTCAATCAATACAGGAGAGGGAAAAGATGGCACTCGGGTTCATTCCTGTTTTTAAATCAAACTGGTGAGGTTTCTGTGGCTGATGGACAAGCACTTGTGTGATCTTAGGATTGCCAGCATTGGAAGAGACGTTTAAGATCACCAAGTCCAACCATCAACCCAGAAATCTTTGCTCACATCCACACATCTGGTACATCCCACCGCCCCAAGCTGCACAGCCCTGTGCACAGCACTTCTCAGAAGTGGTCACTGGTGCATTAGTTAGCCTTGAACCATGCCCCAACAATGTCCAGGACAGAAATGGACAGAACAGGTCCAAAGCGACTCAACGGTGAATATAAATAATTAAATTATTCATGTCATTGTGAGTCTGTATCTTGATCTGTGTTTATCATAATAGATACTCTTGCTGCTCTGTGTTGTGCTTAATCTGCACTCAGACACTGAAGTGGGCTATTTAAAGCTGTGGGGGTATCTCCACTGGTGCTGTGGCTCTGATGCAGGCTGCGAGGTGAGACCTAGAGACCCCTTGTTCCACCCCCATCCATCTCCATGCCCCCCAAAGCAGACAATGCAATCCAGCCCTTGCAGTGTGCCTTGCCACTGCATCTTGTGCCCATCCAGGCTGTTGCCCTTCCAAGATCACAAGTGGCATTATTTTACTTCTCTTAGACTTTGTGAGCCTGTTGTGAAAAAACAGTCAAACTGAGACACCACCTGAAGGAATTTGGATTATTTCTGCTGTGTATTTGGGCACAGAGATTTTATTTGCCTGTAATAAGAAACATTACCTTCTCCTCCCCCCAATAAAATGATTCCTCTAATATTTAAGTTTCAAGACCATACACTGTGTTTATAACCCTCAGGCCCTGAAGTAAAATAAGATTGAGTTTCCCTCAGGTAAGTACTTCCAGACACTTTATCTGCTATATCATTACAACTATACCCTATTTGTTACTGTACTGTGTAACACAATACTTGCATTATATTCCACATAAAAAGCTGTTTCTGCAGCATCTTGTCATCATTTCACGAACGCAGCTTTGAAGCCGTTTTGAATTCTGAATTCAGTGCATAACAGCGAAGGCTCAAGTGCACAACACCGTATTATTTACTCAGATGGGGTTAATTGCTGAATAAAAGAATGGTTCCTTTCAGTTTACCTTTTTACAATCTCACTCACACTGGATATGGAAGACAGGTAAGTCTGTGATAAATATCAAACTTTCTAATCAGAAACGAGCCCAGTCGTATTTGAAATCTTGAACTTAATCCAGAATCAGGAAATGCAGCCACTTGTGTTACTGTTGCTGAAAGAAGAAAATGACCTTTTTATTGTAGCTTACATTCACTATTGTACTTGTGAACCATGGGGAATGAAGCAGAAGAAATGCAAGGGCTTAAGGATACCTTCTTTTAACAAGAAAACTGAAATTGGGTGCAATAAAAGTATATAGCCAATATAAAGGCTGTGATTCTCCAGGGGAAATCTGTGACTTTGACATGGATTCACTCCTAACAAATTATTCCTGGTTCCTAGCTACCATTAATATTTGCTTTCAGGCACCCACTTCCTTAAGTTTTACTTGCTTTAGCCTCAGCGTGGGTTCATTTGAATGTAGAAAAATTAATAATCTATACCTCTAACAGGAATATAAAAAGTGAAATTATACTATAAATTATTAAGTGGACATTGACTTTTGGGAAACTTTTTTATTTCTCAGCAATGTTTCAGGGCAAATGCCTGCTGGATTATTTTGTAATGACTCTCTGCTGATGGCTAATTTACATCTGAACTGGAATCCTGGACCAACGTCAGTAACAGAGTGCCATAACTCAGTGGTGTGCTCCTGGACAGCAGACAGTGGTACCAGAAGAGACCAAACGTTGGACCAGAAGAGATGAGAAACATTAAATTATACCAAATTTTTTTGTGGCGTGGAACTCAGATGGAATTTATACTTTACCTAAACTGAGTTTTTTACACGATCAGTTTATTGTGATGCCCTTCTGTGTTAATATTGCAGCAGGGGCTAGATTTGCTAAGCAGTCATAATAATGTGTAGGCATCTAAATTAAATGGATGGATTTTAAAACAGTTTTAAACTTTTTCAAACGTTTTAGAAATACTGAGAGCCTTACACATTCCCTCAGGGCTGTCTGATTTTTTTTTTTTTTTAATCAGTTAACTTAATTATCTAGAGAAATCAGAGCCTAGCTATGAGTGAAAGTTTAAGTTGATGGCTCAGGCAGTGGAAAGATGTGAGAGCTTTCTGTGCATTTTCACAAAGTCTCAGTATCTTGTAAAAGAGACTCAGCCTTGTCTTCTGATCCCTAGATCTCATTTTTCACTCTCTCTGATTTTGAGGATAAGAGTATTTTTTTCCTTTTCTCTATTTCTACTATAAAATTATCCAGAAGATACTTAAAATGAGATCAAAATTTTAAAAAATAAAAACTCATAGGAAGTTCCTTAAGTTTGAATGTTATTGAATGAGGTAGACTTTGACTGAAAGGGTAACTCATAGTCATACTTACTCAAAGGTAAACTCATACTTTTCTGGAATAAGGTCTTGTGGACCTTATTTTTTCTCATCAGGTCACCAACTCTTATAGGTCACTGAAACTTTTACCACAAGCTTCAGTTGGAACAAATGCTAGCCTTACCTAGGTGTTTTCTTGGCTGTGATGGGCAAGGATTATCCAAGGCCAGCACTAGCAATGCTAGTACCAGAAGATGGAGAGTTGCTGAATAAATCCCATCAGAAGCCTCTGCCAGCAGTGCTCTGTGTGATTCCCTGGTGTCCCACCTCAGCAATGGTGGTTATGCTGTGCCCCCTGAGTAATACCGTGTTCCCAGATCCCATTGATGTGTGGAGTTGAAGTCCTCTGAGAACAGTAGTCATTCTCAGGATAGGAAGCAATTCTATAGGCCCACCTTGCTGCAGTGGAGATTTAAATTTTTTTTCCTCTCTCTTTTTTTTTTTTTTTTTTTCAAATTCAAGAAGAGGGAAAATAAGACCTTCTGAACTGAAAAAGAAGAGCAGTGAAAAGCAAGAAAATACCTAAAACTGCAGCAGTCAGTCCTGTAGTGAGGTTGAACTTGAGATCTGGGAGGATAACCTCCATGTCACTACTTTAAATCATTTAGAGGAATAGAGGACAGAAGGGGACATAACTGGCCAGAAAAACTGTTATGAAAAGTATCCATCACTCATGATTAGCTCTGTAAATCCACTAATCTGTGTATGTCTCTAACCTGAGCACATAGCATTGACTGAAAAGCACATTTACTGAAATATAAAACTAGACCAGCAATCTGCCTCTCCTTTTCTATGTGAATGTCTGTTCAAAAATACCCATTACAGAGAAATTTCCACTCACTTCCACCCAATATTTATATGCATAGAGTGTAGTCCTACTTGCTCTTGCATGAACAGTGTCCTCCAACATAAAGTCTTTCCCTAATGTTCCTAAGATGTATTTTTATGGATTAGTTATGTCCTTTCTCATTCTGAGTTCTGCTGAGTTAAGTAGGCTGAACTGCCCAAATGTCTGGTCACACAAGAAACACTCCCTCTTCCAGCCATCCCATCCCTTCTGGATGAAGAGGACTCACTCAGAGTGTTTTCCGGAAGCTTTGTCAGTAGCGCTGACCTTTCCCTCCCTCTACTGGCACCTCCTAAGATTAAATAAACCTCTTTCACATGTATCATGCTGAGGAATCTCAGACACCCTGTAGCAGACCAGTACCCTCTGATCTTCCTTCTCTTCTGTTGTTTCATAGAAATAACAGAAAAATCTTGCATTTTTTATATAAAATGATGTCTTTACCACAAGAATGGTGTTATTTTAACCTCATGCTGCTATTGCAGACCTCCTCTGAGCTGATGATGCTTCTGAGTTTGATATCATCAGCAAGTGCCACTAATATACTTATTTCTCTGTGTGTTAAATCAATTCATGAGAACATTTTGTGAGATCAGTTAAAAAATATCTTGCGTGCACTCTGTCAATAACATCTTTCCAGTCAATTTTAATACCACTGCCAATTACCACCTCTGTTTAAAGATTTCTTTTGCAGTTTCAGCACAAAAACTGTGCACAACATATTTGTACCAAAAAGAAAAAAAATCTCCCTCCTAGTGGTTTTGCAGAAGATAACAAGCATTTTGCAAGAGTTTTCCTTGTTCCAAATACGCATTATGTCACAGAAGAAGGTATCACCTCCAGTCTGGTTTGATCCACTTTGTTATATCCATTTCATACTCTATTCTACTTTATGTTTTTTGATTCTTCTTTTCAAGATATTCTCCAAAGCCCTGCACACTGTTGAAACACACCTATGAAACCTGGCTTTTTCATAATCTCCTTTCCTTCCTTTTCTAACTTCTTCATCTCCACTTTGGAGGTGGAGCCTTGCTGCTGGACACCAGAAAGTTATCCCCTAAAACTGCAGGATGGGGGTATTTCACAACTCAATTTAGATCAGGAAACTCCTAACCTGAGCTTCCATCTGGGCTTAGAGCTCAGTGAGCATTTGTCCTTCCTTCCCCAGCTATGCTGGATTCACTGTCAATGTAATTCTTCAGCCAACAAGCAGGCAAGAATGGCTGTTAACTTTCTGGTGTGGCATTTGGAAACAGTGTGCTGAATTCCTTTAGTCTAGCTCCAGTTGTGATTCAACAATGATTTTGTGATGACACAAGAAAGAGTTAACAGAACAAAAACCCAAGTTCTGCTTCAAATATTTTTACAACTTTCTTTACGCCACAGAACTGTGGAGAAAAACATCTCAAGGGTTGCTCTATTTTTCCATTAGGTTGTCTGCTTTTACAGGTGTTGAGTTGCTGTAAGATCTGAAAATCTCCATACATGAAAATGTGATGGTGAGATGATCTGGAACTGAAACACTCAACCTGCCTGACCCAATGCTTGCAGGTTTATAACACAGTCACTTGCTAAACTGACAGTAACAGTCTGGAGTATGAACGCCTAATACTATGAAAGCCAGAGATACAGTTCTGTCCCTAGTAGCTGCTTCACCTTGTCCTGGAGCAGTGTATATGAACTCTCTTCCTCAGCCCTTAGGAGAAGAGTCAAGTGGTCACAGTTATCTACCCACCAAACAAGTGCTGAATTTCACTTGTAATCTCCATAATAGAAGACAGATCCAGCCAATTCTTTCCTACCATTTTTTTCCTCTAAGGATTTGCAAGATATCTTTAAAACTGAACACTTATGGACCATTATTCTGCCAGAAAGCTGAATCAAGATGAATATTTGGAGTCAGAGTGAACAGAGCTGACATTTTTGGTGTTGAATCTTCTCATGGCCATCTGATTCCACCAGACTGCTGTCATGTTCACGGTATTACTGGACAATTCCCTTATGAAGAGACATCACAGGGCTTTTAACTGAGCCTGTTGCTCCAAGAATGGTCAGCTGTTGGGTCAGCCCAGAGAGCTCGGGCATTTATTCAGTCAGCTCTTGAAAACCTCTGAGGATGTAGACTGTACAATCTCTTTGGGTAAATTGCTCGCCTGCTTGATTGGCCGCATGGGAAAAATGTTCTCCTTTTACTCCATTGAAAACCTACTTTATTCAATTTCACTGTTATCTTGTCCCTTCCAGGTTTCTTGAACTCTTTACCTTCAGAGCTCTTCCCATGGGATCCCATCTACCCTTTTCCTGAATGGACTAAAGCCTGATTTCCTATAGCCTGGTATCTGTAGCCAGCTATTTCACCTCCTCACTCCTCTGAAATAGCAGTGGATGATCCTGCTGTTCACATTGCCAAGCATTTCTTCCTTGTAAATGGCAGATCTAGCTTAGCATCATTCCTGATAGGTCCATTGAGTACTTCTGCCAAGAGGTGATCTCTGATTCTGTCCAGAAATCTCTCTGACTGTAGCATTCCATATTGTTGCTCTTCCAGAAAATGTCAGGAGATTGAAATATCCCATAAAATCCTGAGTCTCTGATCCAAGAACTTCCTTGAGTTGTTTAAAGAAGGTTTTGGCCACTTTCTTACCCTGTTCAGGTGGTCTGTAACACAATCCTACCAAAATGGCATCTTTACTCAGCTCTTTGACCCTGGCACACAAGCTCTCACTCAGCCCATCATCCATCCCATACAAAAGCCCTATATATTAAGATTGTTCCTTCCCACAGAGAACAAGGTACAGTCCTCTTCCGTGTCCCTCCCGAAGAACATGTTGTCATGAGCGCCTACCCCATCACATCTGAGTTATTCCAGTGATGCTGTAGCTTTGTAAATATATACAGAGCTCTACTTCTTCCTGCTTCTTTCCCAGGCTCTGTGCTTTGGTGTACCTGTACACAAAAAAACAGCTTTAGCCAGTAGTGATGACAAAATGACAGAGTTTTCAATTCTCAGAGTAGTAAGGAGAGAGGTCAGCAGAACTGCCAGCTCAGACTTTCAGAGGGCAAACTTTGACGTGTTTAGGAGACAGGTTGAGACAGCATATATTTTTTTCCTTATGCAAAGACATCTCTTTCTCTGGAGTCCACAGAACTCATTGCATTACTGTCCTAAAGTGCCAGCCACACAGAATAAGGGCATGTACCACCACAGAGAAAGCACAAGGGAAAGAAGGGTGGACAAAGATCCATACACATGACTACGCAAAATATCAATCCATTTCATTTCTCCTGATCTCAAGGAAGATACTAAGCTATGAGGAGGAACTTAAATGAACTAAGAAGAAGAAGATAGTATAATTCCTTCAAAGAACTAATAAAAAATATTGTGTCTGTTGTCTATTTTGCACCTCCCAACATATTATTTCTGTTATTGGAATGTAGAACCTGTGCATATTTCTAACATCTCTGAAGCTAACCACAACATGAAGCAGATACTGGAGGATGTCCACAGATAGTGCAGGGGATTTTAATAATGTGACTGGTTTATACTGCCAGACAACACAACATGGGCAGGCTGATGGAGTAAGACTTTCATCATTGTAGAAATGCTTGAGGCATAAGTAGAATTATTCCCAATCTCAAATTAGAAATATTGGGTCAATTGAACCTGATTTGTTTCAATGTGGGAGTTGTTCAGGGTGAGTTGTTTCTCTATCATCCTGCCCTATACATTTGAAAAAAATGTTACCTGTTTTTTGTTTTGGTTTTTTTTTTTTTTTCCGTATTGATGCTGAATATTTCTGACCAAGAAACACCAAGAAGTCAAAGGTCCCTCAAGACTTGCTCCACTCTTTTGAGACAGAGTACTCAGACAGACAGAACTGCTTTTCATGCAATTTATTGGCCGTGAAAAGGAATGGAAGAGAGGTAAAGAGATGGCTCATAAAAAAAGGTTGTTCTAGATTGTATCTGATCTGGAATTTCACATCTGGAAAGGTGGAAAGTCAAAAGGCTCAGTTTTGCCCTTTAGGTGTGGAAAAGTGAGTATGTTTTATAAATAACATGTTCTTTCACTTGAACAAAAAATAACAGCATGCTGTACATGACATTCTTTCTCTGAATAGGTGAGAGTGACATGGGGGCAGCAACATCTGAACTGAAGAGAGAGGTGAATCAAATTCTAACTCTTCTTACCTATCACAAAAACCTGCAACTAGAGAGGTACAAATCAATCTGGACAGAGTAACAGCCCAGACAATTCAGTGGTTTATTGAATGTGACTACAAAATGCATTTTGTTTTCCATTTTCTCAAAGATAACAGATATCAGACAGATATACTTCCCAGATACAGATTTTTGACCTGCCCATTTTATGCTTTTTGAAGGTTTTGTTTTGTGTAAATTGCTTTTCTATATGATTCCATAAAATTCTATAACATTCTGTTCTTCAAGGATTCCTGATCCTACTAGCTAAGTCAGAAAAGTCCTGTTGGTGGCCCATCAGACAGTCTGGCAATATCAGGCAGCTCTGCTCAGCCCACAGTCTTTTTTCTGACTCTGACTGGAGCTGGGAGTAGTAGAGAACAAAATCAGTCCAACATACAGATCCAAGAGCCAAGAGGTCCAGACCCAACAGCTCCTCACCTGCTCTCTCCCACCTGGTATTTAAAGCATGGACTGCCATGAGTGAAACCTGGCACCTATCTTCCAGCCTCTGAAAAGATGGATGAGTTTGTGATAAACCCGTTAGATTCTGAAGGTCTCCCCTAGGGATGTATTTAATACACGAAGGGTCTTTAATGGCATAATTCAATGAACCAAAATCTCACATTTTCTTGAGCCTTTGGCATTATTCTGTCATTCTTCCCAGTCTTGAGAGGGCAACAAATGCAGATTTCCCAATGGTGTTATTGATGTGAGAGTATCACTAGAGTCAACTGATTAATATGGGCTAACAATAACTAACAATATTACTTACAGGTTATTTTTAGCTGTACATATTGTGTAGATAGATGAAGTGCCCAATAAAAGGAGACTCTCTGCATCTTTTATAACTCATTTGGGAGAAAGGGAGGCTCATTTTCTCCATGTCTGGTTCTGTAAGACAGACTGAGCTCTGAGCTTGTGGGTGATCATGCCTGGGAGAATGTGAGTCAATTTCTCATCACACATGGCAGTTTGGCTACCCGTGTGGATGTTTCAACATCCATGATGGTGCAGAACTAGAAAGATTACTCACCTGTGATTTCTGTGGCCTTCTTCCAGCAGAGATTTACAGCATCTGATGGTGAGGCATATTTAAGCTATTCCTAATGGATATAAACAGCCCAAGCTTGAGTCATTATATGTTCTTTTGAATGCATCAGCCTCAGATACATCTTCGCTGTCTTGAAAATTTGAAGTTTCACTGCCTTTTCAAGTCTACAGTGTAAAAAAACAATTTTACTGTGATTTATTTAAGGCTCTTGACTGGATTCACATGGGGAAGTCTCTGCATATTGTTGATGTCTATTAGAGTGTCTGTTCAATAGGGCGAAAAAACGTGTGTGTCTCAGAAGTGAGGAAAGATGGAGAAATTTCCTTATAGTTAGGGGTTTGAAATTATATTCTTTTAGGCCCATGTGAAGAAGTTTTCCAAAAATCCTGCAACCAGTGTATTTTCTGCCTTTTTATTTCTTACATGCAATACACTGAGGTAGGTGAGAAGATAAATACTCCTGTTTTCTTCTTGATTCTCTTTGGCCCCCTCTCTCCCTTTCCATGAGGGCAGAACAGATTGCTGAGGAGACCAGGAGATCTTCTGACACAGCTTACACAGCAAGGACACAAAGATGCTTCAAATGCTATGTTGCAGAGAAGGTATTGCTGTCTGTATGACAGGTAGATTTCAGCTCAGAAAGCTACAAACTGGGTTAGTTTGGTCTCCAAATTCCACTGCTTGGAAAACTCCAGTTTGATGGAGAGGTTTGGCACAAAGCTGGGCCTGCTCCTTTCCTGTGCTTACTGACATGCAGGTGTGGGGCAGACAGGGCACAAGGTGAGAAGGGATGATGGTGCAGAGCTGCCCAGGGGGTGCTGCCAAGCAGGGTTCCTCACTGATGAAGTTCACTGAGAGCCAGGTCGATTAAACTCTCAATGTGTCCATCACCTCTGGGTTTGTCCAGCAATCCCAAATGGCATAAAAATTAGCAGGATGGCATCAGTGGGAGAGTTTGAAACAGAAAAATGTTTAATAAAGATGAAAAACAACAAACTCTTACAGAGAAAAGCCATTCCAGGAGCACAGAGTCTGTGGTCCTGCTAAAACACCCCAAAAATGCCACAAGGCCCTTTGTTCAGTCCTCTTCTGTGGTAAACGACCGAGGCGGGATCCTCGGCGCTCTGCCCAATGAGGTAGCAACAGGTCGGTTCAGGAGATGCTATGAGGTGTCTTCATGCTGGCACACAGCCAAATAGGGAGAGAATTTTCTGGCTCTTTACCTTATTGGGAGGACAAAGAGCAGGGCCCCACACTGTTTCCAATGTAAAAACCCATGGTATAGATGAGGTGCACTGCAACACCTTACGGCATGGAGCTCTTCCTCAACCGCATGCTGTGGCAGCTATTTCCATGCAGGACACACAGCAACTCAGGCACAACAGCACATGTCATGGAGCTGGAGGGAGGCCACAGTACTGTGCTGCAAATGGGTCAGGCATGTGCTGACCACCAGGGAAAGAGGTGAGGGACAGAGGGATGAGTCTGCCCCAAAATCAGCTTCAAGATGTGCCTGTCAGCAGAGAAACCAAGCTCAGCAGCTCAAGCACTGTGCGGCAGATCACAGGCCTCATCCGCCATGCAACTCTTGCACCTTGAAATTGAAGGCTCAAGGAAAGGCTACGCAAATGCTGAAGGAGCTCACTGTCAACTTCTGACCAGGGACCAGATTAACTTTTGTGCTACTTTATAATCACAGCTCTACACTACACACATGACAGAACCTGGAGTGGTCATGGTTTCCCACACATAGACTGCTTTGGTGGCACTGAATTCTTCCGTGCAAGGTCCTCTGCCTGGTGCCTCAGTCAACTGCTGGCACCATATGGAAATTTGAGCCAGTTTGATATGTCTTCTAAGCAACTCATCACAGGAATCTGACTTCTGTTGTCATCCCAGGAATCCTGTTGGCCCTGGGGCCATTATTCCCCCCCTGTGAGGAGGAAGGAGCAGGCTCTGCAGCCAAGCCTGCAGCCTGCACACAGCCCAGCATGGGCTCACATTCCTCCTGCACAGCTGTATCGTGTTGCTTGTGTGGTGCTTTGCATGGTGTGAGGACAGTGCCACTGACAGGCCTGAGAGCTCCTGTCTGCTTTGTCACAAAACAGTGTTTAGGGCTGGCTTCAGCTCCAAACTCACAGCTCCTCCATCTGCACTAAGTTGAAAGGGGGAAGGAGGAGGTGTATTGGGGCGGGAACCCAGTCCTTGCAGCCAGCTCTGGAGCTGAAGGAACACTGTGAAATACAACATTGCCTGGTCTGCAGGGGGACAAACCTGGAATCTCTGAGCTTTAAATGGATTAGTTACACCCCATCAAACTCTTGTGGGCATTTTATTATTCAGAATTAAAGCGACCTGATTTCAGCATAGCTTAATTCCACTCATAATGCAGTTAAGCTAAATCTGAAAATGAAGGCTGTATTACAGCTGGTAAATCCTCTCTGCATCACTCGTTAATTTGGATTAACTTTCTGAAGAGACCTTCCATGCCTGAACCCTGCAGGTGGTCGACTCAGTTATAGCATCTGTCACTCCTCTCTGCTAAGAGTGCCAGGAGAAAAATATGTGCCGAGACGGAGTGCTCCTCACTGCAGGCTGAAGGAGCAGGAGAGGGTCAGCCACCAGAGACTGCTCCCTGTGCAAGTCAACACTTAAAACACTTCTTTCCAGAGCTTAATGGCCAGCTGCCTCTTTAGGCAGGTACCACATGGTCTCCATGCCGGGGCAGCAGCACAGGAGGGGAGACTGCCTCCCTGGGACAGGAGATCCTGTCACTGCCACTGCTGTGGGAAACAAGGGGACCAAAGCTGCCCTGGCAGCATCTGGTTTTCTCAGCTGAGAGAGGAAGGGAAGGAGATGCACCCGTACGCCCTCCTCTTTAGCCTTTTCAAGGTGAATGGCCTTGAGATGATCTCTTGGCTAGGCTTCCTCACTTGCAGGGCTCCTTCTGCAGACTGCTACTTGCCAAGTCTTTGCACAGGAGAGTTGATATTTCCTAAAGATGGTGAGTCTACTGGTCAAGGTGACAACCTTGTGTATCCAAGTGTATCCAGTGCTCAGCAGCTAAGTGGTCATTCCTAGTTTAGGAATAACATCTTAGACTTCAGTCTCACAGATCTGCCTCAGCCACTGTGCTTTTCTGCCTTTCTGGTATGCATGCATAGTGACCAGAAAGGCTCTGGTTCTGCCTGAATCTGAACATTATTCATTTCATGAATATTTGTCTAAGATGTCTGGTTGTTAAGGCCAAATGAAGCCTTTGCTTCCTCTACAAATATTTGTGCAATGACCTATAACTACCGGCCAACATGCCTGCCAGCAGTCCATTACATGACATCCCATTTTACAATTAACTATTATCATTTGATAACCTCTTGAGGTTAAGAGTACAGATGTAAGATCTCCAAGATTCCTAATGGGAATACTTCATATCAGAAGTATGTTTCCCTTGAGGATGACATCACCACAGGGACACATATTTCAAATATTTTGGCCACCATATTTTGAAAGCTTCTTTGGAAATACAAAAATGCTTTTTGAGCCCTGAAAGAGCTATTCTACTAGTCTCAAGTAAACATACTACCATTTAACTATTCGGAAAGCCTTGAGCAATAACAACACAATGTGTCATGGGAAACAAAATAAAGAATTGTAGTGTAGCTAAAAAAAGAAAATGTTTGGTATATATTTTTTATATTACCTGAAAATAGTTCTTTGCTGGATACTACATCAGGTTTTTTTTTGATGAGGCAGTTCAAATAGAGTCTGAGCCACAATTTCAGAGCAGGATCCTGACTACTTGGGAAGTTGAACACTAGTTTCAAATCTAACAAATGGTCCATGTACACAGTATGCCATTAGCTAAACTGAAACCCTTAGCCTGAATCACTCCCACCTATTGAGCTCTGGAGAAAGCTGTAAGTAGCTGTAGTCTTACCTTTAGTTACAGGCAGGACTTTCACTAGTGCCTGGGTACTGAAGCTAAATCACTTGGCTATTAAATTCAGTAGAAAAAGGTGTGTGTATGCATGTACATATATACAAAAATACATATGTGTATGGTTTTGTGCATATATATGTATATAATTTGGATACACAGTTACATGAATCATTTATTAGTCATTTTGCTTTGAGGTTTTTTCATTCTTTTTTCTTTTAATATCTTCTCCACTTCTATTTATGACATGCTTTATGTGTCTCAGATTATGCAACTTAGGAAAGCAGACTATGAAATGAGCAGCATTTACTATACTTTGAACTACTGAAGGCTCCTTTCAGTCATAAATATAACTAAAGTTCAGTGTATTTAAGGATGTTATCCTACTGAGGAAAAGTACAGTTCATAGAAGCAATGCAGATTAAAGAGCCACCTTTCTTATTTGAGGGAGTGAAATTGATTTAATAATGTACTTGGGGACAGGGAAGCAAAAATTCAGATTCCTGCCCCTCCTTTTTGGCAGAAGAAGCAGGACCCAATTCAGTTTGGGCCCTCTTACAATGACTTGCAAGGGCCAACTATATTCCACCATCTAGGCCATTATCTATGAGGTATGACACTTATTAAATGTGGGATGGCACTTATTAAATGCACTTTAATTACCTGAAGTTTTTCTTGTCACTGATGAACAGGTCAATAACTGCTCTAAGATGTTTTCTTACTCCCCATATTCATACTAGGTTAATTACAAATAAGAGTTCATGATGCATTAGACCATCATTCAAAAGGTAGGATGAATTAGTATTATCTTTATAAACCTTCATTTACTTATTAATTCGACAATATGGTATGCAAAATCATCCAGATGACATTCCACTGACAATATTTAAATTAAAAATGAATATTCAAGTTTTCATTTAATAAAATAAGTCTGGTTTAGGTGTCAAGCCTCATAAATGTTTTTTTGAAGGCAGCATCCTAGAATTGCTTCCATTCTCAAAGACTTCAGAGAACTAATAATTTGATAGACAATCGCTAAAGATTTGTTAAGTAGGGATGATAATAGGAAGTCATCATTTTAAAAAAAAATTATAACTGAAATCTTAGTGTAGAATTAACACTAAATATCTTAGTGCTGCAGTTTGAAAGCCAGTGGTGTATTTGAAAACCTGGATAATTTATCTGAAGCTTTAAGAAGGAAAACATACTCAGTTTGCTTTTAACAAACTGTATTAATACCTATGTATATAGACATGTCTATTTATACTGTGAGCTGTATTAATTACATTAATTTTTAATAGAGTTGTTAAGGTAGGCTGTAACTCACTTCCAACAGTTCAAACAGCCAACAGTTTGGATGCTTTGATAACGCAGCTGGGGCACCTGCTCCTCCTTCCACATGTCTCCAGAATCAGACTTAGCACACCTGGAAGGCAGACTTTGAAAAAGCGAATTGCATCATGTTTACATGAAAACAAAATACCTGTTCTTTTAAAAAATAACGGTCAAAAAGCTGTCAGCTAAACTTCCACTGAAAAGTGATCCATTAATTTTCCAGCTTATTGGGAAATCTGGACATAGGCTTCATCTTAGTCTTTCTAGAATGGTTACAAAAAAAACAGATGTGCTGTCTGGACTGAAAAGCTGAGACAGAGGAAAATATACATCTATCATATAGGATTTACATTTTATATTGCTGTAGAACTGTCCCCTTGGCTGTCTTTCTTGTCTTGCAAGATAGCTATCTTTTCTGTAGGGGTGACCACCTGCAATTCTGATTTCAGTGAAACACTTCCCAAAATAAAGCATATAGAAAATGGGAGAAATACTCCCTATGTTTGTTTGGGTTTTTTTGGTTTGGGGGTTTTTTTGTTGTTGTTGTTTGTTTTTGTTTTTGTTTTTGTTTTTGTTTTTGTTTTTTTTCTCACACTCCAGTCTCATTCTATTTAGGCTTTTATATCACACTTACCAATTGAGTTTTTCAGTACATCAGCCTGATTGCAGACTGGGACAAATGGAAGTAGAAGACAATCTGATCCTATTAGGCAACATGGCTCCTGCCTGCACCTTTTTATCATGTTAAATATGATCACAACACCACTCTTAAGATTGCATTGGATCTGTTACTCAGGAAAAAACCATCACTACCCATAATTAATAAACAAGCAATTTGATGCAGAAATATTGAATTATAAAATTTGCCTAAGATACAGAGACTGGGTTAGCATGGCTACCGCAAACCAATCTTTTTATTATGAAAACCAGTGTAAGAAAAGAGAAAAAGAGATTGGCAGGAACTGAACTTTCAGTTGACAGACACATGAAAGTGCATAAAATACTCATTTGCTGGCCTAACAGCCCATGAGAGAATGTTACCCCAAGAAAAATGAAGAAATATTTGAAAAACACAGTGAAGCTCACAGAGTGATACCAAATTAAATAGATTTCATTTTTAGTTTTTGACATTACTAGACAATGGACTTCACAAATCACTAACACACACTGATTCTAACTTGACCTAAAAATTATAGGAACTTGGGAGAAGGAATAAAACCCCCTCAAATTCAGTTTAAAAGTACAGATGTCTTTGTTTTTTCACTGGCAACTTCAACACTATTGCCTTTGGACATTTTATTTTTAAGAAACATCTGTCCAATTTGGATCTGTCATACTGCAACTGTGATTAGTTAGAGATGTTACAAAAGTGAAATTACTTATGCAAGTCAAGTCTACAGAGTTAGTATATCATGAACACAAAGTAATGAACTTCCTGAAAACAAAAATCTGAATTTCTCTGTTGTATTTTACCCATGAACCCCAAACCACCTGAAAAGCATTATTTAATTACATATTGCTCAACCTAGAGACAGGATGTATACCAAAAATTCAGCAAGTCTCCTCTGAGATGGAAAACAACACATATTCAGAAGAAATGCAATGCCATAACTTAGGAGGATATGAAAAGTCAATGAAAATTCAAGAGCACAAAAGTAGGGAGCCTTAAATTATTTACTTATATGACTGAGGTATCATCTTTTACAACAAAGCTTTTTGGGTCGTAATCCATGATGCTTGAAACCACTGGAGGATAGTAGGGGGATAGACAGTATTTTCCCCCTAAATTATGGCAGCGGTAACTGTTGTGTTTTAAATCTCACTTATGAGAATTTTGAGATAAATTTTAGATCTGGACAAAAATTTTTAGACAAATCGTTTACTCACCAAAAATGAAGGACAACTGAAGCGGTTTGAAGGTTTGGATTGAATTCAGCAAATTGTTTCAGCTAAACAATGTGGGGGAGGAAAGTGGAATTCTGAAAATGTGAAACATTCTGTTCTAACATTATCAAAATTACAAAATTCCTCCTTTATTTTCTTCTTTTTAGTTAAAGCGTTAGAAAAAGTGGGCAATACAACCAAAAAGGAAGGAAAGAGAGTGACACACCACAAAAAAAAACCTGGAGTGTGTCACACTTGGAAGCTTTTCAGTCTGACTATTCCCAGTTTGTACAAGAAAGCCTCCAAACTAGAATCAGTGTTACCACAGAGAATAAGGATACGTGCACATTCCACATATTTCTCCTGTGAGTTAGAGCAAAGATGCACCAATTGAAAGCTGGAAAATGTTATTAGTAAAGTCTACCAATTTGATCTCTTTGCTCATCTTACATAACCTGCTTGATGAAAAGCAATTTAGATGGCTTTTCATGAACTCTTTTTGACAGAACTATTTTTGCACAGGTCATCTTCAGTCTTTTAGTGGTTTAAAATATTGATCAGATAAAACTATCTGTACTCCTGAATTTACCACTCATTTAGATAAATCCTTCTCTTCAGCAGACTGCTGTTGCCTGGAGCTGACAAGTGCAGGACAAAGTTAAAGTTGCCTTACCTGCTCACAGGAGGACTGTCACAGCAGAAGACACACTATCTAGTGACTGAGAAACATACTTTAAGCAATGAATTTCCCACTTGGCAAAGGATTGAGATATGACTTGCTTGAAATCTGGAATACCCCTTGAATATAGTACACATTACTTAAAATGAGGACACTATGGCACATATTGGACCAGTATTCACTGGAATTTGTACAAAGAGCCACCAGAAAACAGCTTACTTGATAGTAGGCAGGGGCAGAGCCTTTGCTCAAAAGCATGAGTGATTCTCAAATGTCTCATGCATCATTCCTTCTACTGTAGGAAGCTGGCAGAGATGCAAAAGATTAGAAGACCTACAAAGATGGACATTTCAGGGATCTGCCAGAGGCTCTGACCCATTTCTTGGTGGGTATTTGAGCCTGTGCTCAGAGGCACGTTGAACCGTCATCCACAACACAAACCACCAGGACCCAGCAGTTCACCTCAGGTTTCAAAATCTCTGGAGTCTCACCCCAACCTGTTGTTGTCATGAAGTCTGGACAGATTGGGCAGCCTTCAACTAACTCCTGGCAGAAATCCCAGGCTCAACTGCACTGGGGCTCTTTGGCTTCTCTCACCCACTAATAGCTCATTAAGCTCTCTTGCGAGGGAAGAACCTGGCATCCAGAGCTGCAGCTACTAAACTCCATCTACTGTCATCTGCATACAATTTGCTGTGTGGAGCTGAGGCACCACACTGTTGTGAAGGGAAAAACTGATGTGGAGGAACGAAAAACACTCACTCGTACCCCATCCAAACCTTTTTTATATTTTCATAGGTTTGTTCACTTTTGCAGTGAGCAGAAAATGGGAGCGGAGAAACCTTTGAATATGCATATGGTAAAATCACCTGTGATGCACCTGGCCACTGATGTGAATTTGGCTCAGCTTAGCAGTGACTATATGTAGACTCATGTCAGTGAGCAACTTTTCTCAGCTGTGCTTGTTTCACTATTGATTTCTGGTTAGAGGGTCTTCTCAGGGCCCAGAAGCTGTTTTCCAATATTAGTGTGTGGGAAAACACAGTCCACTTACATAGTCAAGTCCTTTAGCTACCAAGATAACAGAGATCAGGGTTTGAAATGACCAAAAATGCTACACTGCTAACCAGATAGAGTCAGAACACATTGTGAGATAGATTAACTTGCTCAGGTCTTGCCTTTGGCAGTTTTGGGTAAATGATCTCTTGCCTATATAGTACAACTGTCCATTTCCCTGCCTGTTTCTACAGAAAGCACCCAGCCACCACTTGTTTCAGTGTGCTTTCCTTTACCTGGTTCCCACCTGTAAAAAAAAAACAAAACCAAAACAAACCAAACAAACACCCCCCCCCCCCCCCCCCCCAACACACAACCA
>VZSE01006395.1:2224752-2282683 GCA_013398275.1 Promerops cafer
CCAACCAACCAACCAACCAACCAACCAACCAACCAACCAAAAAACCCTCCCATACGGTATCTACTATCCCTTGACCCTCTCAAGTCTGCCAAATTATCTCCTCACAAGAAGGCTGTCTCATCTCATTCATCCAGATTAGCAAACCTTATGTCTTACAGTATTTTAGGTCATCTGGCTGATTTGGACAGGTGCAGGTTAGAAAACTCAGAAGCAGCTCCACCAGCAAATCCAATGGACCAGTGGTATCTGTCAGAAGAGGGTGATGAGCAGGCAGAGTTGGAAGGGAAAGCAAGCAGGAGGTGACCGTCCCTTCTGCTCACCAGGCTGAGTTTCATTTGTGAGATTCATCCTCAGGAGTGGTAAAACATCTTAGACCAGGAAAAGTTTAGGGCTGTGAGTCAGAAGTAAAGCTCTCAAGTTTAAGAAATCTACTTTGGACAAATGCCACTAGGCAGCATCTCTTACATGAACACAATATTAACAGTTCAATCCTTATATAACTAAAAGGGATAAAATATGGGGAAAAGGAATAAAAAAGAATCTGAAGTTAAAAGGGAATACCTGAATTATGAATTTCATCATTTTTTTTTTTTCAAGTCAGAAAAGTAGGTCTGCTTTTTATGAAGAGAAAGTATTTTTCCTTGATCTTTGTGGGAGACAGTCAGTAAAGCAGGGAAAAAAAGAGAGAATTCATAGTCTCTTCCATTTCCAGAGCCCTGTTCTAACTCAATCATTAAGCCAGAGCAGTAGTGTAATCACACCTAAACATGGTCAGTTATCTTTACTCCTTCCCTCTTAACATATGTTCGATTTTATAAAGTGCTGAGGAAGAGGAAATTGAGATTACACTATTTACAGATGTCTTGAGAATGCTGGAAATGGTTGATGGAATAAACTATAATGAGAGATCACCTTTCCTTCATTTCAAAACATGTGATCCCTAATTTGGCTGATGCTGAGAGATGTTTTCTTCATGGGGCCTTCTGTCTCTTCCACTTTGGCAAGCAATGGAAGAATATGATAAAAGAGAAACCGATCCAAATTCAAACACATACAATCTGGACTTTAATTCATGTTTGGAAGGAGAAGTTTTTCAATTATATAAATAAATCAAAACCTTTACAAAATGTTTTCCATGTCTCCCTGACTGTAGTGGTCAATAAAAAAATACTATTTCTATCATGCATAACCCGTGAAAACTGTCCCTTTATCATGAAAAAGGATTACAGCTCTTCTATTTTCATTCTTGGCCCATTTCCTTAGCTAAAATATAATGGCTGAATTTCCTTTTCTTTTCAATATTAAATTAGTGCTGATGAAAAGTACCAGCTTAGCAGCTTAGGAAACTGAACATGCTACTCATCCAGACAGCGAGAAAACCACAGGTAAGTGTATTGTAGGGTACCACCAAAACCAGTCAAAACTGGTGTAGATGGGAAGGCTACTTCAAGAAATAACTTGTTCCCTCCACAAGATACATACAATTCTTAGTCCACCTGAGGACTTTGGCAATGGCAAAGACAAAGCAAATATGACTCAGAGTATATGAGCATAGTCATTAGGTGATTTAAATTAAAATATAGAAGGTACCTAGTGAATGTTGAATATGAACAGAGATATGTTTTATGAGATAGGCTAAGGTTTTAGCAGTATGTGTGCTTTTCTATAGATCTCTCTTTCTTATGAAGTGGTAAATAGCTGTCTTCAGGATATCAAAGTGTATATGTTGATAACTAAATTTATGATAAATTTATCAATACCATCAGTAATGAGAAAAGTGTCATTAATTACCTTGTTGATAATGAGATACATCTTGACATACATACATTAGTATGACATGTTTAAATGCTTAGTCTTTGATTAAGTTGTGAGCTCATCTGTAACCCATGCCCATCTTGGCTCCAGTGGTGGAAGGAAATCACACTCTGAACTGTCCTCTTCACATCAGGATCACGTGGGCTCAGCACAGGACCACGGTCCCAAAAATATATCAGAAAGGCCAGTTAATAATTAGTTATCACTTACCAATGGTCAGGAGCAAATGAGTACAGAGGCAAAAAAAAAAGGAGAAACCTAATTTGAATTTATGCTCCACTGCTAGCTGCTCTTCTTGCACCACTCATTTCTCCCTCAGCCTTTCGGTGGTGAGTTACTATCTAACTTAAGACTTCCTTAAATTCCTCAAATACAGCCTTGGATAGTTAGGTTCAGGATTCATGCAAAAAGCTAAGGGATTTAAACTGTGGCTGGTGGATGGGAGCCTGAGTGCATCTCAGTGAACATAAATGAAAACTAAATCTGGGGGAAGCTAGGCCAGCATAATGCACACCTGGGATGAGGGGAGGCGGAAGAAGGTGTAAAATACACCAGCTCAGACTCCCTCCAGAGCTGGAGAACTCAGATTCACATCTGAATTTGGCTCCCATTGCCTGACTCAGAAAGGCAAACTCTTTCCAAGTCTGGAGACACCGGTGCATTCTGTGCAAAACCCTTACAAGAGATACTGTTCAGCTTGTCTAGCCCACAAATTAACTTAGCCTGACATATCTTCTGCTTTCCTCTGGAGGCACAGGCAGTGTTGAAAGAACCAGTATTCAGCAGAAATGAGAACAACACCATGTGCTGCTCTGTGACCTGCTGCTGTGTGCCAGCATGAGCATGAGCAGGACCCCTGCGTGATGCCACTGGCTCTAATGCCAGGGCTGCTTTCTTAGATGAAAGAAAATGAGAGTGAAATAGTCTACTATAGGGCAAATACATTGCAGAGAAGCCTCCAGGATACTTAAAGTAAGATGTACTGTGAAAAGTGCATGACAAAGTAGGGGCTGCCTGGCATTTAGATGCATTGTAATCATGTGAGCTGCAAGGAGGAAACCTCTATGGGTAAGGACCTGCCACCAAAAAGACAAAGTGAATACCAATGCTGGCAGCCAGTGTGGAATTTTAAACCCAGACTCAGATCTAGGAGAAGATGCTTTTAGCAAAGTCTACCTACCCCACAGAAACTTTAGGAAGTTAGGTGGCCTCCATGAAGGCCACCACTGCTCAGACTTAGACTAAGGACAAGCAACATGACACTCAAGGCTTGGCTGAAGGAAACCTCCCATCTTTCTCTAGAGCTGCACTCTAGAAAGGAGCGGAGACCTTCAGGGACTGCCACCTCCTTATCTTCTACAATCTCTGCAAAAAGCAATAGAGTAAATTATGTTTTCTTTAATTCACATGGGAATATAGAGAGATGACTAGAACCCACTGCTTGGGCCAGATCACAAGTCACAGTTCAGTCAAAATGGTGTTATCATGGCTGTTCAGAACTAAATTTCAGGAATTACACATCTGAGAAAATCTGTGGAAAACACTTTAATCTCTCTTCTACCATGAAAAAATATGGCCTAGTTATAGAAAAGTTACAAAAGTAAAAGAAGATAAAATTGGGGACTTGCAAAATTTTTAAAAATCTGGCTTATTTCTAGTCACAACATTAGAATTTTCTCTTATCTGGATCACCAGATGAAAAATAATTATATTAGAGAAGGAGTGCCTCAGAAACTGGACACATGAAACTAGAATGCTCTTCTCCCTCATATATCTGCACAGTTAATGGATGACCTGAGATCCTAGAAGTGTTAAACAGGCACTCAGAGCTACTTTGAGCTCCATCCTCTGCTTTATAAGGAGCAACCTCCAGTATCTCCCCAAATCCAAGCGGCACATTGGCACAACAGGATGCATGACCACCAGGAGCCCCCTGCACATGGGGCACAGGGGTGGCCGGGCACAGGAGCCCAGCAGTCTGTGCTGCTGATGCCAAGGAAGGGCAGAGGGGAAAACTGTGGTGGTTTGGCCCAATAAGGGAAGGCAAGGTGGAAACAAGGACGTGAGCAGTGTCAGCAGCCTGAGGCTCCATGAAGTGTCTGTGAGAGAGAGCAGCAGCCCCAGCACAGCTGTGTCCCAGAGACCGAATTTGTAATGACTCGGCAAAGCACATGCCAGAAAGCCTGCCTACCCCTGCAACCATAGAAGTTGTGAGTGGATGCTTAGGGCCAAATTAATCCCTGTTGGAAGCTCAGGAAAATCCAGGGGAGGTAGAGGCACAAAAAAATGTGGCCCTTTATTAGCATCATAGCTTGAAAGCCAATTTTTGTACATCAAGAAGTGATAAGCAAGCAAAACAATGTCAAAGCAAAAGAGGACTTTTCTTTCTAAGAACTTCTGACTCTAGTGTTTCTCATTGTTTCCTGCAGTCCCATCCATGCTGGTGGGAAATCTACTAATTACCACTCACTAGCAAAACAGAATAAATACCTCTTTTAAAAAGGGATCCGTGATTTGGTCAGCTTCATGGATATGGGCCAAGAGATTAGCACTAGATTCTGTGAGCAGGACCAGCCTGCTGCAAGCCCACACTGTGTGCAGGGAAAAGTTTTCCAGACATAGGAATTACACCTGAAAACTCTGCACTGTAACATGATAGAGCAGGTAACATCTGCCAGGTTATGAGAAATGTTAAATACACAAACACATGTTTGGGCAACCTCATGCAGACTTTTGTAGCTCGTAAAGAAGACACCTAAGGGGGTATGCTTTCAAGAGCTGAGGTTGATATTTTTCATTGGCGTGATTAATATTGGCTGGAAAGTGAGCAGTAATAGTGGTGAAAACTGGGAAAAATAAACTTCTATAAAAGTCTCTGCAAAAAGGAGACGTTCCCAGAAAATGTTTAGACCAAAGCCAATTTTCCTTCAAGAAAAAGCACTAGAAGAAAGCCACCAGCCCAGAAACTGACTAACTCAGTGTTTTGATTGCTGCCAGGCATTTTGAGGTACAAATACACAGGTTTCCAGCTAGAGCCAGGCTGCAGGTGCAGGTCTGATGGCAATTCAACAAGGGTAATAAGCAAAGCAAGTATCAGTGTGCAAACTGCAACCAAATAAAGACAACTATTCATGTGCTTTTAAAATGTTATACACAGTTCAGTTTAATCTATGTCATGACTGACCACATAGAGTTAAATCAAAACAGGCTGTTAGAGGAAACAAAGAGGAAATGAAACAATGGCAAAGATATGTTCAAGCTGAAAATACCAAGGGGTCTTTGAGGAAACAATAGGGATGCTATTAATTGTAAAATACCCTGTAGGCTCCAAGCAGGTTGGCAGCATTCACTTTTCCAAGCCTGAGGCCAGAACCAAAGAGGATACTAAGTCCTGAAAGCCTAGGAAAGCAGAAGAGATGAGTGAACTGCTGAGGGTTGTGGAGAAGGAGTCAGTGAATGCTGTTGGCTACACAAGGCACCCAGATGAAGACGCAAAGACGATGCTGCAGTCTGTTGCCAGCCCAGCAGTGGAGTTAACGGGACTAAGAGGAACTCATACATGCAGGGGAAGATTGAATTCCTGCCTCACATTACCCTAGGTGAGGGAGAGCTCACAGTACTGAGATAGTTTCTCAGTATTAGACCAACTATTTGTGATTTACTAGGTAAAACTCAATATGGATTTCAATGCAAAACCTTTAAACATGCTCGGGAAACAGAAGCGTGGCATAAGGAAAGTGCTGCAGTATGGCTCAGGTGTGGGAGCCCCGGCCGTGACACACAAGGCAATGCATCCTNGAGCAAGGAACATGACATGTCATCATCCTGTGCTGGAGTATGGCTCAGCTGTGGGAGCCCTGGCTGTGACACACAAGGCAATGCATCCTAGCCCTGTCATCATCAGCTGCTCAAAGGTGCTGCTCCCAGCCCCAGGGCTGGCACAGCGTATGCCACCTTAAACACCGCTGCAGTGAGAGGTCTGTCCTGGGGAGCCACGTGTCATCCCACAGAAACCTGCCCTTGGAACACAACTCTGCAAAGCACATGGGCAGCCTTGAGTGGGGCCATGGTCCAGGGATACTCCTGTGCCTGGCACAAGGTAGTTCCCACCTGCAATCTGGGACTGGTGCAGTGCTCTTAGGAAGAGCCTCCTGCTCCTCACCACTCAGAGAGTGCTGACATCTGACACCACAACATTCTCAGACTTGGCAAAACTAAGCTGGGCAGCAAAGGGGACTTCAAGGTCTTTCTTAGGTAAGGATTCACATGCTTGGATGCCACAGGCTTGTTGTATGCTCCCTCATGGACTGCAGTTCCTTCAGCCACTTGGATTTAAGTGCAGATTATCCTGTTTGGGACTATATCAAATAATTGCACAGCTAGGTATAAGAACTACTATTAACTCTTAAACTGTTACTGCTAAAAACAGCTGGTTTAAAATAACAACTATAACTCAGTCATGTGTAGTTCTATATTATTTGGTGATTGCCAACAATACATAAAAATATCTGAATAGAGGCATTTAAAAAAGAAGAGATACATAAGAGAAACAATATGAAACAAGTTAATGTTTAAATCAATGCCTAATTATGTTCTAGTCTTACATGAAGTATTCAAGGTTACTTTCAAAAACTGTAAAAATTGTTTTGGATTAAATCTGCTTGAAAACAAGTGCAGTTTTAACATGAATTGTTTTGATTGCACTTTAGTTTTGAATTAATTTTGAAATAAAACAAACCAAACCAAAACAAAAAAATGTTGCACTCATAGTGATTAACAGAAACCTTGACTTTTTCAACTAAAACAATTTATCAAATCTAAATGTGTTATGCTTTGCTGAAACTTTCATTGGCATAAAAATATGCCAAGTTCTTAGTGTCACCAAGAAACCAGGTGACAAAATACTTAGGAAATCAAGGAAAACTTCTAGGACATAAGGTCATAAAATAAGTATGAAAAAGCATCATGCGACAAACCCTGAGAAAGTTCCCACAGCTATAAAAAAAGGATGAATGTGAATTGGGTAGGCTCATTGTCCAGATCATTCATATCCTATATAGTCCCTGTGTTGTCACTATGTAGACTTGGTGGTACCTTCTGCCCAACTCTTTGATGACACCCTGGGTTTCGTCAGGGAAGCCCACCAGGAGCAGCGGGCAGAGCCAGGAGCACCCATCTCTCTCTGAGACACACCACAAAGTCCCAGGCAGCGCTGTGGTCAGTGGTGGTCAACCCACGTGGCACCCACTGGGCACTGCCATGGCAGGCACCCACAGAAACACATCCCTGACCTTCACCCTGCACTTTCTCCAGCACTGCCAATCCCATCCAGGTAATCAAACTCTGCCCAGCATCCGTCCACTCGGGGATGAGTCTGGGTGACAGCAGCTGCTCTGCAAATGCTGCCTCTTTTGGCAGCTAATGTGCAAGATCCTTACAAGAGCTGTTTGGTTGTATTTACCTCTTCCTCCTCCTCCCCAGAGCCGTGAGGAGCCAGGGCAGCCTGTGCCGTGTTATCGAACGGGCAGTGGTGTGGACCCAGCCAGCCCACAGCCACATGGCGCAGGCAAGAACGGACAGATGTGACTTTTTTTGCATGGAAAACATTTTCTCTATGACACCAGCTTCTGCTTCAGGATGACTGTTGCCTCCATAGGTCTCTGTGCTCTGCTCTGGGGAACTGCAGACCAACATGGTGAAGAGCAGAGATGAGTGTTCACCCAGCAGAGCTGGCCAGCCTTCCATGAGCATGGAGCAGAGGCATGTTCAGGGTGAGGTGGGCTGCCCCAAATTGCCTCCACCTGCAGGGAGGAGAGGATAACACTGACGTGAACATATTTTGGATTCTCCTCTTTCTCTTCCTGCCATCACCTACCCACTTCTTGCTCCTGCCACCTCCTTCTTGCTATAAGGCAGCTAGATAGTCTCCAATCTGACTTCTGATTTAGTCCTTTCAAGTTATGTTTCGATAAATGTATTAAATATTTTCAAGGCCACTATTTTGAGGGACAGCAAATTTACCAGGACGGACTAATTGGCCTCAGTACTTGAGAACATGCCATGCCATGTTTACTTTTCCATACAGATGTGACCATAGGGACCAGGAAATATCATGCAGAATTAAATAAATACATGAAAGAGAATATTTTCCAATATCTACAAGGAAATTTTGGAGGAGATGACTGATGCCAAATATTTTTTTACACTTGATGTGTCAGCAGGGTTTTGGCAGGTGCCCCCAGTAAAAAACAAGAACATATTTGTGCACATTCAACACCCTCTTTGGGAGATGCTGTTTCCTTAAACTGCCATATGGGTTGTATTCCGTATCCAAGGTGTTTTACAGGAAAATAAAACAATTTTTTATCATATACAGAGTGCTTAAGCCTAAACAGATGAGGGGAAAAAAGTAAAATATCATGATAAAAGGCTCCAAGCAGCTTTGGAAATAACTAGATCTGCTACAAAAAAGTTAAACAAACAGTAAATGTAATCTAAATACTATATAATGAAAGTAACACACTTGGAAGAGAAGTCTCAACAGCTCAACCCAACATGCAGACAGTTTTCAGTATAGGCAGGCTGTCACTAACATGCTTGCCCTGACTAACAGAAGAGAGGCAAGTTTCTCTTGACAGTGAATTCTGGGAAGAAACGTATGACTGAAAAACCTTGCCAAGCAGCCAGAAAAACAGATATTTTTAAAGGGGTGCAGTTCTGAGTCCGCCCCACACCAAACATTCAGCATACCAGTGCCTCTGGACATACTACCAGCATAGTGTCCTCACAACAGTTGGGTCTGTACTGGTGAGTGACCAGTGGTCAGCTCTGTACAGTGACCACCGCTGAAAACTGCAACTGTCCTTCCTGCCAAGTTTCAGGGTGTCAGGTAGTTGCTTGAGGAAATGCAGCACTAAGATTTAGAGTCAAGCAAGAATTGTATTGCTGTTACAAACCATATCCTGTCAAGTCCTTCACCAAGAACACAAAGATTGGGATCCTTCAGCTTTCAAGCACTATTTTGCAGTTGAACACAAAAATAGTCTGGAGCATGTCACAAAACTGTGAAGGTCTTCAATCTAAAATGGCTTTTGTGTAATCCAGCTGGTTGAGTCCATGCCTTGTCTGGTTTCAGAGAGACCACAATGGTCAGAACTGCTGCAGAAGGCAGCTCTGGTATACAGGGCTGGAAGGGCACGTCCTGAACCCCGCTGAAGGTATCAACATGACCTTCCTCCCCTGGCAAACAGCACTGATCACAGGTATCAATCACACCCTTGGATACCTGCTATTCAGGAGCAGGTAAGCTATTCTGAGAAAGAAGAACTGCAATGGAGGTACAGAGGAGAGGGTTGGCAGTCTCATCTGAGGAAGTCTCGTATGTGTAACAGTAAAACTGAATTCAGACAGCCATGTCCTGTGACACAGCACAGTGCTCTCCACCCAACAGCACAGTCACCAAGGATTAGCTGCACCATGCCACTTGGTAGGCTGCCTGACATTTGGCATTATCTACATTTTGTTCTTTGTTATTTTTTATAGTAGCTGCAGAAAGGTCTGTCTACCTTTACTGAACTCTCTCAGAAGTCAATTGGAACCAATTTTCATCTTGGGCAGGACCTCATTTCACACAGCACTATCAGTGAACACCAAGGCTCTTCATGAGGGGCGTGACCCACTGGACTCACAGCCAAAACACTCTGTCTGGCCATGGACATCTGCACCCGGACATGCCTCAGGCACCAACTAGCCCATGGCTCCTCTCAGCATGCCAAAAGAGACAAGGGTCCATTTTAGAGCATGGTGGCATAACATACAGAGAGATTCTTACAGGGGAAAAAAACTGAGGTTCATCTTGGTAGAGAAAAGGCGAAAGCAAAATGAGCTGACTGGTTAAAACATGAGATAATCAGAACACAATGACCTGCTGTTTAAATCAAGACTGATAATGCAGAGGGAGAAGAAGTTAATCAAATACTGACACAACTATTCCATTTTAAAAAGTCAGACATTTCCTTTTATAAATAACCCATATGAAACAATAGATAGTGGAGTGAAGGGACTGAAGAATATATTGTTTTCCCCAAACAATGTTGTATTTGGGAGTAGAGGAACCAGTAATTATGATATTTTAGCAAAGCCTGGTTTTGGCAGCTTTTTCAGCATTCACATGCAGAGTGAAATGTCAGTTCCAAATATCAAATTAACAGTAAATCTAGTTCTCCCATTTCTTCTGAGCGTCATTCCATTGACTTTCAAATCACTGAGTGATTTAGAAAATCAGGGTGTTTCAGAAATAAAATATACTTGGTGGCATTTCAAGTCTAACATTTTGCACAGATGAGTAAAGTACAATTCAGCAGATTGTTTAAGAGAAAGCAGCTACGAGGGTCAACAGACCTGACTCAGCTATGAAGTTACTGGAAAAATCCAAGTTGGTAGATTTTTAAAAATCTAAAATGAACCACATGATTGGGTTTCAAGATTTAAATGAATTTAACAAAATTATCTGGTTATAATTTAAAAAAAAAAAAAAAAGGCAAAACACCAAAACCAGTATCAAAAGAAAAGGAAGCAGAGAAATCAAAATCCCTTTCTAGTAACTTCAGTGCTTGCTTGATTGTGGGGATAAATCAGCATGTCAATAATGCTGGTGAAATTCCTCCAGTTTTATGTGGAAAGCATATTGCATTAAATAGACTTTAATCTACAGATCCCTTGATTATTAAAACTCTCCACAATCAAAACAGGGTCAAAAGGCAAACAAATGAAACGAAATCCAGTGATTACAAAAATAAACAACTGAGCAGTAGATGGTAATTTTATGAAGCATATGCAGTAGTTCATATCACAAGGGTGGAAGGATTGGGAAAAATACTGCATTAGGAAAAAAGATATATTTGTCTGAAAATGATCTCTTAATTTTTTGGCTACTCTTTCATCCACCACAATTGTGTGGTCTGTTTTTCAGAGAAAGAAGAAGCCAACTGAACTTCCTTTGGCCAGAGTTTTTTGTCTCAGGAGTGGAGTCAGGTTTCTCTTAAATAACTGAAGGCAAGATGGTTGTCTTATATTATATGTTTTGTTACCAAAGCTATTGTGGATGAAGACCATACCCAAACCATTGCAGACTGTACCAAGTCCAGAAAAATATGTTTCTTCCTTCACAAGAAGAAAAAAGTGTTTTCCATTGTATGACTGAGAAAACATCTGTTGCTAATCCATGCAGTTTTAAAAGACTGACTGGTAGCTGTGTTCCTCTGGAGATGGATTGACTTAGCAAGCAATAGATCAGTTCTAAGAAAAAAATCTTCACTGGTACCTCAGTGTCCTCCCTGCACTATGAATATACCAAAACCAGGGAAGAGGTTGTACTAGACTCCAGAAAAATATGACACAAAGTTGAGCTGGAGACATCACTAATTATCCAAGAACACAACCTTAAAAGTTTACCTGAAAGACTCTGGGTTTTTTTCTTATATTCTCATGCCATTTTTTAACATGTCACATGCAGAACACACATACAAAGTGGTGATAAGAAAAGGAAGTTAAAAGATGTCTGAGATGTATCCATGGACCATGAGCACAGGGGAACACACTAAGCACGTAACCTTAAGATCTCAAACCTATGATATCTGTCAGCTGTCCTCACATTATCTAAAACTGACATCTCTGGTATTTGAGTATCACTTCAGAGATCCTGGTTTAGTCTCTGTGACTGCCTCAAGGAGAGTGCAGGATGAATTCTACAAGGCAAAGCAGGGTCAGGAGCAGCGTGTGTCAAGGCAGACAGACCTCTGCACTCCTGAACCAGGAGTCTATCCACACAATATTTTGTAAAGAATGTCAGGCGACAATTTTTGATTTTAACTAATGAGTAGCAGGGAATGTATCTCTATATATAATTTGACTTGAATCCTAGACCAATATAAGAATACTTTAGTTCCTGGAATCCTTTAGTTTCCTGGAATCCTTTCCAAACTTCTCCCCTTTCTCTGTTTTTTCCCCTTTTCTCTCCCAGCATTTTACTCCAACAGTTCTGTAGTGTAGCATGGGATGAGGTGTCTCCTGCTCACATTACATCACAGCATTGATACCCCATTTGATGGACACTCTCAGTCTTCTGCTCTGTGTAAAACACAGCAATGATCTTTGCTTCAGATTTTCAAGAGGATGCATCAGTTAGCTCTGTTGCTCCTTACACAGATCCCAAACTGTCTTTCCTTCCCCCTCTCATAACATAGCTTCTCCCCTGCTAACTTTCACTAGAAAAAGCCTTGTTAGGGAGAAAACACAACAGTGTCTTAGCATTTTATTGCCCTCCAGTATAGTATTTCATTCCCAGGTATGTGTAAGATTAAGTAAAGGTCTATACGCTGGGATCTCACAAACTGTGGTAGATAAACTGAAGGCAAATCAGTTACTCCTGGAGGTTTACTCTCATTCAGGGCTTAAATGAAATAAAGTATCCTGTAGGCCTTTGAACATGGCAGCTCAGAAACTATAATCAACTCAAGGAAACATCACAAGCGCAATTTTAAGTTGTGCCCTATGAAGTTCAGTGCTCAAATCAAAATATCCTGGAATGGACATGAAAGGAGGTCACCCTCTGTCTGAAGAGGTTGAGTGACCTTTTTTTAGTCCTGCAGAAAGCTGGTACTCAAGACATGTGAATGTCAGTCTTGAAAATAGAGAAGGTTGATTTTTTCCACTTGAGTAATTTTTATATCTATGAAAAGTAACATCTATGATGGCTGTTCTGCATCTTGTAGAGCTTAGTTGTGATGGAGGGATGTTGATTCAAGACCTTGAAAAATCACTGTAAGTTGTAAAATATTTGTTTCGGGCTCAGGTTTGCCCTGTCTCAGCATGTATGTTATAGGGGTGTTTGAAACTGGTGAGTGTTTCTGAACAGGGGCAGGTTTGGGATAGAAGTTGCTGGCAAGAGTGTGACAGTGCAATAAACCGTGAGGTTTAAGAGCAAGGTTAAGAAAGAATTTAATTAATGGTTCCTGTGACCTCAAGAGCAGTGGGAGGGCAGAAGCTAGGACGGAAAGGGAATCTTGCTTCACTGTTGAGTCTGAAGTCTCACAAGTTATCATTCTGACAGGAAAGTGTAAAACTTTACCCCTTTACATGCTTACTTGCACTTAGACCTTCATTACCCTTTCTTTAATAATTTCCTGAAGTACTGCAAACCACAACAAACCACTCTTCAACCATGTACATGCAGAAGAAAGGAAGAGCTGTTCTTTTCCAGGGCACTATGTGTACAGCCTCTGAGTCTGTTGGCAATGTCTACTCCTCTAGCAATTTTAGAAGTGTTGGCAGGTGCTATCTAAGTCACTCCTCATTGCATTTTTCAGAGATTTTCTGTACCACTGTCCACAAGAAGAGAAAGTCTTGGCATTCTTGACTGGACAATTGTATTGGCGACATCACTGCAGAAAGCTATTCCTGTTCTATATGCCCAGCTAAGGAAGGCAATTTCAGCACTTGCTTCCTCAAGTGGTTGCACTGCATGTTGAAGATGGTAGGCTGAAAAATGTGGATCACAATATCTCACTTTTTTTTTTTTAAAGTTTTAATTTGAAAAGGGTTGGGGTTTTTTGCAAAAGATATGACTTAAGAGTTGGACTCGATGATCCTTGTAGGGTCCTTCCAACTCAGAATATTTTGTGGTTCTGTGATATTTTAAAATATCAAAGTGTCTGATTTCAATTCTAATACTTATGGCTTAAGGAAATTAATTTTGGATAGAATTCACTGTGTGATTTCTGCAAGAATTAGAAAGAGGTTTGTACACCATTTAAATTTCAATTGGCTCTCATCAGCCCTTCACACCTCCAGAGGACTGGAAAACAGGGCTGTAAAAACCTTTGTATGAAACTTGAATTACCCAAACTTCTCATGCCAAGGCAAGGCATGATTAATGCTTACACTTTCTTCAGAAAAATGGTAGCATGTTGAAAGCTTAGTGTACTCTGTGAACACAATAAAAATAAGAAAATTCAGTGGGACAGAGGTATGCTGCAATTTAGTTAAAATGCCAAGAGGTAGGATTATTACAGCTCCAAAACAGAGTTAAAATGTCACTTGAAATTTCTTTCAGATTACATGACTAGAAAATAAAAATCTGATTTTCAGTAAAAATTCATGGCTTCTTTTGCTTTTTATTTAGTAATTTTATGTTTGTTTATTTATTATTACTTTTAAATTATTACTATACTTACAATAATAATTAATGAATACTATTAATATTATCATTATTATTCTCATTATTATTATTTTAAAAGGCTTAAGTAGTATCAGTACTTTCAATGTAATTTCATTGTCTGGGAAGGGAAAAGTCAGATAAGTGCATACATCTATGTATGATGCCATTTAAGCATGCAGACAGTTTCAGAGAAGTCTATTATTTAGGATATCACTTAAGTCCTACCTTTTCCACCAAGGTGTTAAATGGTTAGTTTAGTCTGACAGTTTACTCAGAAAAAGGAAAATGCTATTCCACTGTCTTCCACAGAACACCATCTTCTACAAAACTTCTATTTAGGCTTCATAGGAGTCTGAGAAAGTAAATAAAGAAGAACAGTAAAAATTATTTTGCCTGGAATATTGTAAAAAATCACCAAACTGTAATGAATACTTCAGAGAAGACAAACCTGTTCCTTTCATTTGCTTTTGCACATTAACCAGGGAATACACTTTGAGGAATAGTCATTGGCATGCTAAATTATATTACTATCTTTTCATTTAGCAATGGAAGTTTCACAAAAATCTTTGATTGTGCTGGTGTGGTCCTGGTTTTTCATGGTTAGAACAGAGATGTTTGCTGACTCTTACAGGAGTAACTTACACTGCATCCAAGAGGTGAACTTCTGCTAGCAAATTTAGGGGGTGTTTTGCTATCTACCTCCATGGAAACAGTATTCAGATGTAATGACTTTCCTGGGATATGCTGTGGTCTGGTGGATTACATATGACCCTACTATATTTTATGCTCTGTAATCTAAAGCAACTTGTTTTTAAGGAGGTCTGATTGTTTTGATTCTGTCTAAATGAGCTTTCAAATGATTTTTATAGTGTGAAACACTTCAGGTCTCAATCGCTAAGGTTTAAAAGAAATAGTAATTTTATACTGCTTCAGCACTTTTGATGCATTCTGGTCTATTGAAGTTACAAAATGGACTTTTTTCCAAGTCATCCCAGATTTATTCTGGTTTCCCAGCAGCAGCACTTTCTTTTATGAAAGTTTTTAACTCAGAGGGCCCATGCTCTCTACCCTCCGCGTTACAGGTCTACCTTGGCCAGACTACATTCCCTACAATGGGAAAGTTCCCCCTCCATCCAGGTCTTGTGGTGACCCATGGGAGCCAATAAACCCCGGAGCCAAGCACAGGGGACCACAAAGAACTTGGTCAGGCACCTGTAGCCACAGAGGTGAACATTGGCCTGCAACACCCAAGCTCGAGCGCTCTCCTGATCATCTGGGGATGTGCATGGATGTTAACTGGGATGGTTTGGGCAGTTTAACAGAGCAGAATGTTTTCACTTGTGAACATGAAAAGTGAAATACGCTAACTGAAAACATTAAAACGAAGCATTTTTGTATCTCAAACCGTACATCTGTATGTGCCATGAACTTCCAGTTCCATGAAAGTCTCTCCACACAAATGAAAGATGCAGTTTTCAGCCCCTGACCCTTGTCCCAATCTTGGATGGCATTTATAGGATTAATTGCTCTTCTGCCTGATGTTATAGTCCCTCAGAAGGCACCTCATCCATCCTTGAGACCAAGGCTCCAATTTTCCTGGCCTTAGACTAGTTTCAGGATTGCCTGAATTGCCAACATCATTTCACAATCTCCTTTTAGACTGAACAGTCACTTCTCTGTAAGATTTTATGGAGCAGCCTTCTTAACAGCATTGCACAGATTAGTCCTTTAGGACAAAAGATTAAAAATTTTGAAAGTGTTGGGTTTAATACACTTACATTACCTAGGAGTTTGTCACCTTTCAACAGAGAACTTCAATGACATTTATTTATTAGTTTTCCCTGAAAGTCCATTTCTTTAAAACCCATTCCTTACTCCTTCAGAAGTTGTTTAATTCAGTATCCTGGAGTTTTGATTCTCCTCTACATCCTGCTTTGGACACATTGTTCCCAGGTGGGCAGAGTTTGCTAAACCCCACAGCTGCACAGATGTAGGACATCAAAGCAGATGGCATTTGCAGCATATCCTAAATGCAATTATATTCTTCCTTGCCCATGGACAGTCAACACCTCCTAGGAGCAAACATATTTCCATACTGTAAATCCCTCATGGCATTTAAAGACACTTATAAACATATGGAATTCATAAATTATTCGAGAGCAGTCCAACATCCTTCAATTTTTTTCCTGAAGCGAAATATTCTACAGAAATGCAAGTTATTATTATTATCATGTCATGCAGCCAATAACAGCTGGGAGTAGTGAAGAGATTACTGCCGCTTTCTCTTTGCACTGTACTGGCCTAATATGTGTTTAAAGTTTGCTGGACAATTACAGTTTAAAATAACCCATTGTGTAACAACATTTTTCTATGAGCAAAGAGATGGAATTCAGAACACATTGAGCAGAAGTAAAAAAAGCCCAGTGCTAATAATCTTAAAATTACTGAGCTAATTAAGTTAGGGCAAGCAAATCACATTCTCTAGAATTCCATTAGATTTAAAATAAGGGAGTTTGAAGAAAATGGATTCAGCTGTTACTGACTTATATATGTACACAATTTTCCATTGGAATGTCTGGGGCAAATTGTACTGCTACAAGCACAGGAACAGCTGGATGTATTTTGGTGAAGCAATAAAAAAGGTGGGGGAAAAGGTAGTTTCAGAGGATAGTTCGATATAAAAAGGATTTTGTCTGAGGTAATTTTGGTACATTAGATTAATGCCTGACTGAAGGATAGTTGAAGCCAAAGACTCTCTCCCAGCTTTGATGGGCTTTGGATGAAGCCATGCAGGAGGTCATAATAGAAGTTGTTCTCCATGCTTAGGTGTTGCAGGTGTTACTGTTCCAGCTACAAATCACTGTCAAATAACAAATACTGAGGCACCTTAAGTATTTCTACCAGATGATGCTCATCTGATCTTTGAACAAAGGCTCCATGCTTCTGATTGACGACAATTTGGTGAGTTTTCAATACATTGTGATTACCCTGACCTGCAGCTTTCTGCAACCACTGAATGTTTGTTCTACTGCTGTACTTGGACCATAGGGCCAAAGGTCTCTTTCGTGGTGAAAACTGTAATGTCAGAGGGGGTTTCTGTCTGGGCTTTGTGCATAAGCCTGTAAACCAAACAGCTCTTTGTTGCATAGGTTTAGGGCTGTGGGAACAGCATGCTGAAAACATGCTAGGGGAGAGGTGAGACAGGGCCAGAGGACACCAGTGGAGCAGAGTTCACATTTCTGCAAGATGCAGAGCTCTTCCAGTTCTCTCTGTTCCAGAAGGTGGAGTAGTCCCAAGATAGCCTAACACTGGCTTTTCTTCTCTCCCTGTCTCAGCAGCCACTTCCTCCACAGAGTTTCTCCAGCCAGAGTAGAGAATAAAAACATTGTTTTGATCAAGGATAATCTTATCTTCTTTCTGGAATGCTGTTTCAGCTAGAAACTGACTCAGAAATAAGAGTAGTTGAGGGAGTTCAGGGATTCCTATTTAGGTGAAAGATGAGATGTTGATCTATTCCAGCCAACTAGAAACACTGTGGAACAGAAGCTTTTTTCTTTTTTTTTTAATTTCCTATAAACTATCTACTTTAAATAACAATTAAAATAAGTCACCCTGTTACAACACAGTAATAACACTGTCTGGCAGACCTACCTTTGGTTTGCACGGCACTGATTAAATGCAATTAGACACAGACAATTGGACAACAACCTTGGATTTTCCTCATTAGCATTATTAACGGTACTGGCCACTCCTAAGTGGGCAAGAAGATCACGGCCCCTGTCCCAGGGAAGGCAGCAGAGCTGTTTTGCTTCATGTGACACTGCAGAGGGTATCACTCGGTTTCTGTCCAGGCGCCGTGCTTCCAGCAGCTCTCTCATTCTGCAAAAAGCTGAAGCATATCCCAGGTGACAGTATGTAAGCTGCATGGATGAAGAACTTACTTGAACTATGTGTGGTTCTGAACATACCATCAAGACCAATTATTATCAATATCATAATCTAACTGCTATTGTAACATGGTGGCCCTTTCCTCTTTACTTTGTGGGATTGCTGCCAAAACGCATTAGCATAAGATAGATCATACGGTTTGTAGACACCATAACCTCCTGGGCCACCCCCAGTCTGTTCCAGTAACATCTAGACCCAAAGTGAATTATTTTCTGCGGACTCAGCATTACTCCTGTGTGATTGTTTAACCTCCAAAACATCCCTTTGTACATTCAGCCTGCCCTATTCATGTGCGTCATGCAGAGCACCACCCCAGTGCCTGCCACAAGGAACCTGAGTCATGCCATCAGCCTCTCTCAGAATAAGGCAGGCAGGGATGAGAGATGATGTTGCAGAGTCTGAGCAAGGATTTCTGCCTTTCCACCTTTCTTATTGATCCAAGTCTAGCCTCAAAACTCACCAAGCCTCTGGAGTCCTTGCAAAGTTCAATGCAGAGGGAAGAGAAGGTCCCTTTCTTGCCTTGTGTGTGTACTTGGAGTGAGTTTGGGAGGAAAAGGTATGCCCTGGGGCAGCAAGTTCACAATGCTTTTCATAAGATACCACACACTTCATCCTTGACTGTTGTCCAATACAAAAGTCCTTATGTCTCTCCCACGTGACATGGGCTTGCGGAGGGAGCACAGATCTTGTGGGTCAACAACTGGTTGCACAGCAGGTGTTGACAGTGGGGATTTGCTTTTTACAACCATGTGACAGTCGAGGAATGCTACAATCACACATGGGATCCACCTGACAAACCTTAATCAACAAAACAGGGCTGAAGGGAAGCCATCTCAAACATATGCTCATAAATAAGGAAGCGTCTTCTGGATAGCATTATTGGGAAAGCTCTCATGTCTCTTCTGGGGAATCAGCCTGACTGGGTGCCTCTCTGGAGGGCACTAATTCATTGTACTAATGCAAGCAGCGTGGGGAACAAGCAGGAGGAATGAGAGATCTGTGTGCAGTTGCAGGGCTGTAATACCACTGGGATCACAGATCTGGGTGGAAGAGCTCCCACCATAGCTGCACTGCTGTGGATGGTTGCTGGCTCTCTAGGAATGAAAGGCTTGCCCAGGGAGGGCAAGGAAGAGGAGTTGCCCTTTGTGTGAGAGCAATAGGATCATGTGGATCGTGGCCTGGGGCCAGACGCTAAGCTAGCTGGGAGGCTGTGGGTCAGCTTACAAGGCAGACCAACACTGGCTGCATTGCAATGGGTGCCTCCTACCAATGTCCTGATCAGGAAGAAATAAATAAATAAATCCTTTTTAAATCACCCCAATGTTTTCTTCAGGGACAATACATCAGGCACAAGAAATCCAGGCTTCTGGAGCACACAGATGGCAACTTTCTGGGACATTTCATCAAGATGATCACACATGAGAGAGATATTCTGGATGTCATATTTACAAGCAAGGCAGAACTGATCAGGGATATGAAAGTACGGCACAGCCTTTGAGCTCCATGAAATGATGGAGTTCAGGATCCCAAGAGGAGAGCAAACAGAAGAGTCAAAGCCCTGGAATTAGGGAGAGCCAACTCAGACTCTTCATGTATCTGCTTGTAAGGATCCCCGGGAAACAGGCTGGGATAGAAGAGGAGACCAGGACAACTGGTCCTCTAAGCTCTTCTAAGCTCCAGAATGGTCATCGGAGGCTCAGGAAGGAGGCCTTCATGGATGAGCAAGATGCTCCTGACAAAACAGAAGTAGAACAGGTAAACAAAGGTGGAAGCAAAGACAGGTTACTCAAAGGGAAGATAGGCACGTTGTTCATGTGTGCAGAGAAGGAGTTAGGAAGCTCATCTAGTCCTTTGGGCCTCTATAGGATGTGAAATAAAACAGGAGGGGTTTTCTACAAGTACATCAGCAACAAAAGGAAAACTAGGGAAAATGTGGCCCCACTTCTTAACAGAACAGGGAACCCAGTGACAGGTCACTAGGACCTGGAAAGACATGGAAAAGACTGGGGTATTTAGTGTCTTTTCTGCCTCACTCTTTACTGGTAAGACCAGCCTTTAGGAACCCAAGGCCCCTGAGACCCATGTTAAAGCCTGGAGCAGAGAAGACTTACCCCTTGTAAAGAAGGATGATGTCAGGGTCAGGGAACATTTAATCAGTTTGGACATACAGGTGTTCATGAGACTAGTGATGGTTCACCCATGGGTACTGAGGGAGTTGGCTGGTGTTATGACATGGCCACTCTCAATTACCTCTGAAAGATCATGGGGATCAGAGTACTTTCCTGAGGACTAGAACAGAACAAATCTCACTCCTTTCTTCAGGAGGGCATGGTTTTCAGTCTTACCTTAGAACTACAGGCCCATCAATCTCATGTCCCTTGGCACATGGTAGAGCCAATAGTACTAGAAAATATTTCTATACACGACAGCATGTAAATCCATGCTGATCATTCACAAAAGTTGATTGTGAACGATCAGCATGGATGTACAAAGAAATCATGCCTGGCCAACCTGACACAACCTCTTGTGATGACTTGATTGGTCCAGTGGATGAGAGGAGAGTAATTGTTGTTAGTCTTGATTTCAGCAAGGCTTTCACTGTCTCCCAGAACATCCTCATAGATAATCTGCTCAAGTAGAGGCCAGATAAATGGCCAGTGAGATGACTGGAAACTGGCTGAACTGCCACCCCAAAGGGCTATTATCTGTCACATGAACACCAGTTGGAGGCAACCTCACTAGAGGTGCACCCCAGGAGATGATACTGGATCCAGGCCCACTTAGCATCTTCATTAATGGCCTAGGTGGTGGGGCAGAGTGGACTCTGAGCAAACTTGCAGAATATACAAAACTGTGGGAAATGGTTGCTACACCAGCTGGTTGCGTTGCTGTTCAAGGGGACCTTGAAAGGCAGAAGAAATGGGCCAACAAGTTCAAGAAATGGAAGTGCAACGTCCTGCACCTGGGGAAGAAGAAACCCCATGCACCAGGACAGGCTAGAGGCTAATCCTCTGAAAACAGCTTTGCAGGAAAGGCTTTTGTGGCTGTTGGTGGACAAGCTGAACGTGAGCCAGCAATGTGCCCTTGCGACAAAGAAGACCAACAGCCTGGTGGGCTGCATTAGGAAGCATGTTGCCCAAAGGTCAAAAGGGGTGATCCTTCCCCCCTTCTCAGCACTCATGAGACATGTCTGGGTGCTGTGTCCCAGTCTGGGCTCCCCAGCAGGAGAGAGACACAAACATATGGGAGAAATTCAGCAAAGGGACACAAAGATGACTGAGAGAGTGCAGAATTTAGCATACAAGGAGAAGCTAAGAGAGCTGGGACTGCTCAGACTGCAGAAGAAAGACTACGAGGGATCTTAACCATGTGTAAAAACACCTGATGGATCATGTAAACAAGGTGGCATCTGACTTTGCTCAGTAGCTCCCACTGATAGACAAAAGACAACAGACACAAAATGAGATACAGAAAAGTCTGCTTAAACTTAAGAAAACCTGCTTTACCATGAGCATAGTTGAACACTGGCTCAGGTTTCCCAGAGAGGTCATGGAGTCTCCAGTCTTGAAGATATTCAAACCTGACTGGACATTACCTGGAGCCACCTGCTGCAGCTGATTCTGCTTGAAGCACAGGGTTGGTGCCTTCCAGCCTCAGCTACTTCATCATACTTGATTCATCATACAGCTGAACCAAAGGGTATCAGGAAAGCTTTGGCTTCCTACTCAGAGGACTACAGGCCTGGCCACAGCCTCATCTTTCATCATCTTGCCATGATCATCTTGCCATCACCATCTCATGGCTGAGACACAGTCAGGAAAGGGATCAAAATGCAGAGGAATTTCTGTTCTCTTCAGGTCACTCATGGCTTCATGTCAACGTCACGGAGGGCTATGATCTGCCTTCACATTAAAGCCCTCTGTTTCATTTGCAATGGAGAAATGGCAGGCAGCAGGAAGGGGAGGCACTGTACGAGGTTCAATTTTTCCATGAAATTTACCTACAAACCAGATCTGAAAATCTGGTTAAGGTGGAGGCAGGAGGAATCCACAGCTGGAAGGAGGAAGGGAGAAGGAGATGATGAGTTTTATTTTAAACATATGTACTAATCATGGCACAAAAGAGAAATAAGGGTGGGAAACTGCAGCTGGGAGGGGGAGGGCAGGCAGAGGCACTGATGATTATTGTAGATATATTTATTAAATCATTGCTCCAAGCAGGGAACCAGGGTGGGAATATGCAGCTGGAAGGTGGAGGGCAAGGGGAAAACAGCAATTTTATATTCAATGTTTGCAATGAGCATGGCTCGGAATGAGGACTAGGGGCACAGCCTTGCAGCTGGAGGTGGGAGTGCCACAGGAGAACGCTGGTTCTTAAACCTGTCACATTAAAATATGCACATCTCGCCTCCAAGAAACCCTGGTGCAAAGGCTTTGCAAAGCTTGTGGAATGGGAGAACTTTTATTTTAAAAGAGTGAGGGGGAAAGCTTGTTCACCTGCTGGGTTTTTGCTAAGCTCTTGCAGCTCTATTACAAAATTACTCCATAAACTTTTACAGCTGGCCCCATGCCAGCAAAATGTCATTATTAATACTGCTATGGAAAGTGCCAACAGAAGTGAAATACTCACGGGGAGACACTGCAAAAGACATACAAAACTGCAGACTTTTGGAGAATCAGAAGAAGGGAAGGGGGAAGGGGGAGAGAAAACTGCCTTATGGACCCTGTATGAACTAACTGAGCTTATACCAGAACAGAGGTCAGTCATCAAGACTGGTCAGTGCCAGCAGGTTTCCAGCTTGTAAATGCATCAGCTCTGGTCAACAGAGGTAACATGGGGATGTGATTAAGGTGAGGAAAGGAACTGTTGTGTGGTTTAGATGGTTCACAGTGATAAGAATGAAAATGCAAAAAGCAAGCTATGGAGAGGATGTGGTCCTGTCTAGAGCTGAATGTTTTCTTCTTTCAAAGCAGTTGTGGTAGCAGCAGCTACTCGGAAATCCATAGGGTCTGAATCTCAGCTGTGCCATCTCCTCCTCCCCTGGCCATGTGTCCTGTGGTCTTTCATCCTGTGGCCAATCTGCTGAAGAACTACTTTGACCTGGTTAGAATCACAGATCATAGAGTGGATTGGGTTGGAAGGGTCCTGAAATATCTTCTTGTTCCACCCCCCCTGCCATGTGCACAGACCCCTTCCACTAAACCAGGTTGCTCAAAGCTTCATCCAGTTTGGCCTTAAACACTTCCAAGGATGGAGTATCCACAGCTTTTCTGAGCAACCTGTGTTGAGCAGTGTCTTATCACCTTCACAGTAAAGAATTTCTTCCTAATATCTAATTTAAACCAACTCTCTTTCAGTGTAAAGCCATTCCCCCTTGTCCTGTCAGTACATGCTCTTGTAAATAGCCCATCTCCATCTTTCCTGTAGGCCTCCTTCAGGTACTGCAAGGCTGCAGTTAGGTCACACTGAAATATTTTCTTCTCTAGGCTGAACAATCCCAATTCTTCTAGCTTTTCCTCATAGGAGAGGTGTTCCATTCCTCTAATCTTGGCCTCATCTTGGTGGCCCTCCTCTCCAACAGGTTGATGTTCTTCCTGTGCTGGGGACCCCAGAGGTCAATGCAGTACTCAAGGTGGGGTTTCAAGACAGCAGAGCAGAAGGACAGAATCTCCTCCCTCACTCTACTTCCCATTGTTCTTTGGGTGCAGCCCAGAACACAATTGCCTTTCTGAGGTGCAAGTGCACATTGCTGGCTCATGTCCAGCCTCTCACCCACCAGCACCCCCAGTCCTTCTCAGCAGGGCTGCTCTGGATCTGTTCATCTCCAGCCTGTGTTTATACCACAACCCCAACCCCGGTGCACTTTGCACTTGGTCTTGTTAAACCTCATGAGATTCCCATGGACCCACTTCTTGAGCTTGTCCAGGTCCCTCTGGATGCCATCCCCTCCTTCAGGTGTGTCAACCACACCACTCAGATTGGTGTCATCTGCATATTTGCTGAGGTTGCATTCAATTGCTTCATCTACATCATTAATGAAGATATTGAATAACACTGGTACCAGTACTGACTCCTGAGGGTCACTTGTCACTGATACCTGTTGGGACTGGGAGCCATAGACCACCACCCTCTAGATGCAGCCATCTAACCATTTCCTCATCCACCTAGCAGTGCACCCATCAGATCCATCTCTCTCCAATTTAGAGAGAAGGACATTGCAGGGGACCGTGTCAAAGACCTTACACAAGTCCAGATAGATGACATCCATAGCCATTCCCTTACCCACTGATGTAGTCACCCCATCATAGAAGGCCAGTAGTTTGGTCAGGCAGGACTTGCCCTTAGTGCAGCCATGCTGGGTGTCCTGAATCACCTCCCTGTCTCTGTGTGCCTTAGCACAGCTTCTAGGAGGATCTGTCCCATGATCTTCCCAGGCACAGAGGTGAGGCAGACAGGTTGGTAGTTCCCAGGATCCTCTTTTTAACTCTTTTTAAAGATGACTGCAATGTTTCCCTTTTTCCAGTCACCCGGAACTTCACTTGGCTGGAATGGGAAGGAGAAATTGTCCCATACCTGTGGCAACTCTGCCAAAAGTTTCAGAGCTGGAAAAGAAAAAATTGATAAGCCTTTTTGTAAAAGTTATATAGACGTAAATATAGATTCATACACTGGTTCTGGAGTCACAATCATGACGCTCAGAAGTGTGTGTTGTCATCTAGCTCTTGAGTTTGGACACATAGGGCCAACACAAAACAAGAAACTGGCATCATGTGTCGCTTGATCTACTGTCACAGAAAGGACACAAGCTGGAGATTTAGAACTGGATGAGGAAAAATAATTGCCAAACTTGGAATAATCTGACCTGAAGTTAGTCTGATACTCAGAACAGTTTATAAGTAATGGAAAAATCAGATCTATAAAAGCTCATACATTCACTCAGGCCCCCAGTTAACCTGGTTTCAATTCCTCCCTGGATAATCTGAGGGAAGCTGACTGTCAGTCAAAGATGTCACATTAAAGCATATGTTTTTAGTTCCTTTCAATACTGAAAAATTGTCATGTTCTCATCTGCAGGTTGTTGGGATATTCTCTCGTTTAACTGCTTTCCTGAACAGGATTGCTTTATTGAATCCGGGCCACAGAAAACATCTGCCTCTGTAGCACAGGGGATGATCTTCACAAAGCTCATCATCAGGAAGTCCTTCATAAATAAAGCACTAAACCAACATTTCAAAATCATTTTTGCTATCAGTTAGAGAATGAAATTAAATAAATGAAATAAAACAATGAAATAAAACAAGGCTTGTATCATTATCTTGTAGCTATTAATGATTGCTGTCTTTTGTGCTCTTTGGGTAGCAAAATTGCTTAAAATAATAGAATTAGTCATTAGAAAATAAAAAGTCAACTTGACGTTTACTTGCCAGTGAAAGATTGTTTCTTGTACTTTCTAATGTCTCACCTAGATTAACTTTAAAAGACTAAAGGATTCATCACTTCTCTTTTTCTCCTGTGGCAAAAAACTCCAAAGAGCTCAAAATTAGGAATATTTCTAAAGCTTAGTTTAAATCTCCTCCTTCCTAGCTCTATTTACATTTAGACTCCTTCCTGGAGAGTGGCTTGAGGCTATGCTCTTATGATTGATAATGTATCAGTTTACCCTTTTAATGTCAGAAACAAGGATTTCTAAATAAAAAAATATAGGACTTTATGAACAAATACAAACCACTGCCGTTGATGGTCTATGGATGTTGACATTAAGAACACCACAGTACTGGGTTGATTCTGGTTTAGTCTTGTCTTTATAGCAAACATAACATTGAAATTAGTGCATTTATATGAAAAAATCTGAATTTAGAAGCTAACAGATTAATATGCACCATTTTTATAGAAAAACAAAGTCCATTTTGCTTGATTTTAATAAATTTTCTTCATACGATCAACAGTTGCTTACGCTGCATTGTGTTATAAGCATTTACTGGAATTTTATATCCCTTGTGATTTGATTTCAAGATAACAAATAATTCCAAAAACATATAAGGAACTTTTAATCTATGGTTCCAGACATGAAACCATTCTATAGATAGGAAAACTGAGGGAAGTCTCAACTGGTTCCCTCAGATCAGGTAGCCGTGGCTGTATTGTGTACTCTCGGGACAGCTGTGTCTCTCATGTTGGTTTTCTGTGTGAAGAAGACAGCCTTGAGACACAGGGCAGGGTGTGGCTGTGGTGTCAATGCATGGAGCCTTCCCACATGTTTGGCACAGCCATGCCTGGAGGAGAGTGAACCATGCAGCCTGTGCAGTCACATGACCCTCAACCAGCCAAAAATAATTTAAAAGTCTCCACGACCCTCAGGTCTCAACACAGGTCTCAAATTTTACATTTTCGTTGAATACCCAGGGTCAGTTCCATTATAACTCGTCTGCATGTTTAGATGAAGATAGACCTGAAGACTGAATACGACTGAGAAAAGGGACTGATTCAGATGTCCTACATAGAGTCCAAACAAAAATACTAATTCTGACTAATTTGATGCTTACCATGGTGGTGTTATCAGAATTTAAACTCCCAGTGAGTTCATCAGTGGGTCTAACCTAATGCATGTGGTACCAACCTGTTATTTCAAAGCTTTAGTGTGAAGATTTTGTTCAAACTGCAGCTATACTAAAATTCAAAGTCTAATCTTTCAGTGATACAACAATATAGCTAGAAATTCTTAATCCTATAGCCTTTCTAAAATCATATTTTTTAAAATGTGACCCACCACATTAAATGTTTTATGTGTAGGGTTTTGGAGTGTTTCAAGGTGGTTTTTTGTGGGGGAGGTGGGGTGGAGGTTAGGTGCATCAGGAAAAGACTGCTCTTACCTCGACAAGACAACAGATAGGATATTTCTCCAATTTTAATTAAACATATAATAATCTAAGAATAACAACATCAGTGAAATCTCCATTGATTTGTCACGTGGAAGTATGAGGAATCAGATAATTTTTTATTTCTTTTTTGCAGTTTTCTGTCCAGCCAGACAGGTGTGCTGGCCACATTATGTTACCATATGTCTGGAGAAATTGTTTTTAGAATAGCTAATACCATATTTGAGAAAATTTCATGTAGCAAATGCTATTTAATAGATACAAATTTTGTCCATGTAATTATACAATTGGGTAAAATATACAAAATCAAGTTGTATTTAAGAGGATTTTTGTTTACAAGCCAATGCAAATATTATTCTCCCGTTATTCCAGGACAAGATTAAGTGTAGAGTGGTGACTTGTGCAGCGTCTGCCAATTGCTGACTAATTGCATGCCCATCATTATTGCATCCACACAGACAATGTGAGTGAAAATTCAGGGCAGAACCATGCTGCACAGCATACTTCAAATAGCAGTGGTCATTTTGAGGCAAATTATTATATTTTTTTCAGTGTTAATTTCACTCCGTTATTTTAGTGTCCTCAGGGACTTAGAGCATCACAACATTGGAAACAAAGTACTAGACATGTGCCTAATATAATTAAAAAGCAGGGACTAATACATGAGCACAGACTGCACAACTTTTTTGAATTTATTTCTCAACAAAGTATAAAATTAAGAGAAAACTACACTACACAATTCTCTATGTATCCTGTCTATCAGTGAATGGTTTACAAGACAGAATCCTGGGAATGTTATACATTATAACAGAGGAAAATAATTAGAGCAACCACAATGTATATACAGCCAGAGAGACATCTTGTAAAAACATTTCCTATAATTGCACTGTGACAAAATGTGCAGTTAAATATTCTACACATGGTGAAAATTACACCACAATTAATGGCATGCCTCTAACATAATTAATTATTAATTTTTTAGTAGTTTAGGAAAAAACCCTATCACTGTGTGCTTTTTCACGTGATAATATTGTTAGACAACAACTCTCAACAATTTTCGTAAGGCAGGCAGTGTTGGTGCCAGCAAAAAATTTCTGCCTACATCCAAAATACCTCTCCCTAATCTCATTTTAAGTTGCATGTTAAAACTGAGGTGTTAAGACAACAGATTGAGAACACTCTGCAATTTAATTGATTCATTTTGCTGAAAAATGTGTCTGTATTTAGAGAAATGGAGGTTGATTTCTCCTCTTTGCTATATCTGGTATCCTGTTGCCTGAAAACTGTGGTGTTGTGTGTCCCTGTAATCGTTACAAGTGGATTCTTTTTATAGTAGTGTGCATTCAAAGCTATCCCCCAAAACAGGACATTTGCAATTGCTAATTGAAAGACAAGCTGCATTATTTTGTTTCTTCCACATCTGGGATGGCCAGGGACAGTCAGACATAGCAGCTGTCACCTCAGTGAAAGCTAAACCAGTATCCCAACACTGTGTTAATAGTTGCTGTTCAAAAGGGCATATCCCTTGAACTTAAGTGACTATTACTATATGAATATCCCAGCAACTTATAATCTCCTCCACCACTTAAAGACCTACTGATATTCACAGCCATTAAATGCCTCTTCCATGTCCTGACCACACACAGCAAGGCTAATTACTCTTGGGGAACTTAAATTCCCACTTCAATTTCAACAGGACTGCACTTAATTTCTGCTCAAATCTCTTATACAGCAACAGTGTTTGCTGCAGAGGATATCAGAACACAGGGCTCGGAGGACCTTTCTGGGCCATTAAGTCAATTCCCCTGTTACTGTAAGCAAACACATTGTATAATTTCTTTCATACACTCCAACATAAAAGTTTTTGGGTTTTGGCCTCTGTTACTCAACTGGAGAATATTCCAAAGTGCACTTGCTCTAAGAATGAGGACTTGCCTTCTAGTTTCAAACTTAAACTTGTTTTTTTCTCAGTTGACACCCACCATACATGTGAAAATATTTTAATTTGGTTTAAATTACTTTTCTCCCTGTTGCTTTCCCATGTGCCCTCCCCCTTACCCTCATTTCACCAGTCTGACCAAGACCATCTCTTCTATCCTCTCACAGGGACAAAGACACTTCTTTTGAACCTGAGTGGATCCTTGTCTGCATCTGCTGGGCTTTCAAATGGCTTTTCTATAGACAGAAGTTGAGAAGACATCTAGTCAAAGACCTGTAGGGTGAGGCTAGTATTTTTTGCCCACACTGGCAGTAATTTGACAAATTCTGGAACTGCATTTGTCTTTTTGTAGTTACATCACATTAATGGCTCTTAATCAAACCTTGATCAACAAGTAAAACTCTTCTATGAACAGATGAGCCCTAAGCTTCTAGCAGATTTTTCTACATTATTTTTATTATTATATTTTATCCTATTCCAATTTGGGCTCTTAGACTTTGGTCTCTCCAACAGACATGTATTGGGAATGCCTCTAAGCCCTGCATACCAGTACATTTTGGCATGACCCTATTCATATTTGCATCAAGTCACTGAGAAAGTATTAAACAAAATCAATATTGGTTACCAGTCTGGTTTCATCCCTTTCCACAAACTGCTGCTGTCCACATTCATGATTCCTGTTACCTGCTTTACAATGCCACCCCTGATTCCTCTCATTAAGACAAGTAAAAGTTGCCCATTTGTTTCCAAAGCATGTTTTCCTAAAATCTTGATAGATTATATTTTACACATTATCTTTTGTGGAAAATGTAACAGTTCAGTGTCATCTAGCTCTGTTAAATTATTATTAGTCATTTTCTATGTTTCATTTATCTCCTAGTGCTCCAGCAGGATCTCTTCCAAAGCCTGATGTAAAGCCTTACACACAGTTTAGATCAGACTTTTATGTCCATGGCTGTCTACATACCTTTTCCTGTATTTAAGTACAGCTGTTTCCCTTGCCACCCTCCTGTCTCTAGTGACAATGCTCACTCCACCCTAAGGTGTTAAGAAGCTTGCAGTTCTCAGTAGCACATCTTCCAGCCTCTTGGGATGGAGACAGGTCATACATTCCACTCAAGATGAATTTTCAAGCTGAAATTTGCACTTGGATGCCACATTCCCAATGATCCCTTCCCATTTGTCCTCATGTCCAATACTGTCATCTCTCCTGAACCCTGGGGCAAAAGATTTATGACACATTAGAGAGTTCTCAAACAATTCTCACTGGTTTTGACTTTTGCAACAAGGATTTCCTCCAGAGCTGTCCTTTTTTCAGCTCCTATAGGTTCCCTGTTTATTCCAAATATTCTTCCTGAGGCAGTAGTTCCCTCTGCCAGGTCTGAAACACATGCCTATGTAATTTACCCCATGGCACTTTTATGTATTCCTCGGCATCTTTGACCTGAAGCATTTCCAAACCTTTTCTACTTTAAAGACCCTGAGAAACCCAGCCCCAGCTGTCTCTCCTAACCAGTCCTTTCAATTTTTCAAAGTTTGTTCCAGTGAAGTATGAAATCTTAATTAGAGATCTATTTTTTTGTTTATCCTTCCATTTAAATTGAGTCAGCTCAGGACCACTCATGTTAAACAACTGCCAAGTCCCATCCAAAAAGTGACTGAACTTTATTAGTGGATGAAGTGACTGCTGCCTGCAGTACATACAGCCAAGTCCTGACACCTTTCCTCTGTCCTCTTTACTCTGGCATAAGTTTGCTGAAATCAATGGGAGTTTTGTTTATGTAACTAAAGGATTGGGCCTACATTTCATAGTTTTCTTTGAAATCCGTTAATATGAAAGGTGCTACACAAATACATTATTATTTTACTTTCTTTTTATAAAGCACAAAATATTATTGGCCACTGAAAGTTTATGGAAACTTGAAGCAATGGCAGTTGGCATTGACCTTTTACCCAGCATAGGAGTCCCTAGGATAACACAGATGTCATGTGCAATGAAATTAATGTTGTAAGCACAGCTGTTTAGTAAAATAAAGTAAGATAAAAAGAAACAATTACCTAATTTGATGTGGGATATTTTAAATTTTTTCTTTATCTTATGCTACAGTGTGCAACTTATTGACTCATCCAGTGCCAGGTAGGCTTTTTACCTCCTGTAAAACCAGTTTTCACTTACATTTACTGCTGGGAAGCATTATTCGAAATGATGAAGTGTAGGAAGTAAAGCCAACAAGAAAACTTTATATAGTTAGCAAGTACACCCAGACTTCTCTTCTGCAATTTACTTATAGACTTAACTTGATTGTTCTCAGGCTAATATGCACAATTTGGAAAATTGAAATAGCCTTCTATAATGTTCAAACACAATCCCATAAACTGAATCAATTGTGAAAGTAAGTTTTACCTCAAGACCCCACAATGAGGTATCTATTACCAGGAGCTCTAAGCAAATGTTCTTTTAATTAGCTACATTTATCTTTAATGCCTGTTTTGACAGGAACTCTAACATAAACATACATTACAAATACAGAAAATCCAGGTCAAAGTATGGTTAATTTTTATGCTTGACAGAGCCATTTGGAAAAAATAACTGTGACCTTTTTGGAGCCTGGAAAAAAAATCTTAATGTGATGTCATTATAGCACAGTTTCAGAAACCAAGAAGAAACAGTGGCATCTGTAGCTAAAGTACAACAACAATTCTTAAACTATTCCTTAAATGCGGCAATAAAACCCTAAAAAGACCTTTGGGCCTTACGCTTAGGCAGCTGAAAAAATCATGTTAAATAATTTCTGCAAGGACAACAGTAATTATAAACCCGATTAAAGTTTACCTACATTTTATTCCTAGAGTGTCTTAAACGAGGACTGTGAAACCAGATGGTTACAGAGCACACATGATGGATATAGTCCATCAAGCATGTCCATTGCCATGGAAACAACAGGAATAACATTATCTTTAGTGTCTATTTCTTCACAAAACTTTTCATTTAAGTGTTGCTGCCAATCCAAGCAAAGTCCATATGAATACCTAAGTACCAGCTCAAAAAAACAGGTTTGCTTCCCCCACCCTGCAGTAAGTGTGACAGACATTGTTGAGTGTTTCAGGAATGATAGTAGCCTGTGTCCTCTCCTTGGTCCAAGCTGTACTCAGCTGCTTCTCAACAGACTTTCTTTGGGTTTGTTGGGGGGTTTTCTGTTTGCCTTTTTTTTTTTTTAAGGTCATTAGAGTTACGATTTTGAGCTGTCCTATTCAAACAATTCAATTGTTATTTGAATGAATAAACAAACCAGGCGATAAAAATGTCTTTTTTTCTCATTTTCTGCATCAATGAAAGGAACCAGAGACAGAGCAGAAGACAGAGAGTTTGACAAAGACATGAGATGTGTTTTATGGGTCATACAGATGTGTTTTATGGGTCATCATAACCTTGCAAGTGAGCATGTGGATTACAAAACCATAAATCTGAAGCGGAATGAGGGAATGTATGCACATAGAGACAGAAGACAACATTGACACCATACTAACCTGAAATGGTCTATCTTCATCCTCTCTGTTACGGATGTTTCATTTTCAAGAAAATAAATGTTCCATCCTGTCCTTAGCTTTTCTCTTACCCTATTTCATAAAAATAAGTGGGACATGATGCTGTATGCAAAAATCCATACCCAGCCCCCCAAAGGCCACGAAATTGCATATTTTCTGCTTTATATTCAACTCAGAAATGTATGGGACACATCAATGGTCTGAAATGCATTTATGAATCCAGTGATTGTAGAAGACAGTGGCCACTCAAAAGAATCTCCAGTATTTTATCTGCTTGTTCAAGTCTGTCCAAAAAAATCTTCATGGGGCAAAGGCTCTACTTGCCCCTAGGAAAGTACACAGCAAAAATCCTAGTGGTACTCCTGTGGAGTGGTTAATCTAATTCCTTCTCACAAAGTACACCTAGCAGGTCCATCCCATGGCACATATATGCAGGTTAAAGCACTTTAGCCACAAAATTGTCTCACCATGTGTTCCCACAGCCAACAAGCTCAATGATGTGTTATGCCACACAGTCACTAGATCAAGAGTTGTTGCCAAAACTTGTGAAAACATTCTTGGAACCATGTGAATATGATCTGTGCCTTTGTTCTGTGCAATATACACACCTATGAAAAAATTACCTCTAACAAAAAATTGAGGATTTGAAGATGTCATGCTGAGTAAGACCATCTGCTTAAGAATTTCACACATTGGGGAGCCAGTGTGGAATATGCATCATGGTCCCTGTGGCTTGTGGAGAGAGGGCTGCGATGCAGAGACCCATACCAAGATGAGCTGTAAGTAAAACAGCCCCAGCTGCGTGCTTTACAGCTTGGACTGCCGTAAGAACACGCCCAAAACACTTGTGCCTTGCTCCCATCAGCATATCAGAACCACAGCTCTACACAGGCAGCAGCTGGGACTGCTCCCTCAAGTTCATGGGTGCACTCGGCCTCTGAGTCTGTGACAATGGCCACAGTGGCCACAGTGGCCACAGACAGCTGAAATTTCTGCTGAGCTGCAGATATTCTCACCTGAGGGATATCACATTACTTCAATGGTGCTTTCCATTTTCACGTTCAAAGCTCTGCATACCTGTGCCCTGACCCCTGCTTAAGTCCACTGTCTTATCATATTCCCTCTCCATCCTCCACTGAGGCCAGGGTTTTTAGACTAATTCCCTTACACTCTGCACTTCACAGAGAGCATTTTATTTTTACTGGTCAATATTTGGGCCCCTGGTTTTACAAAGTGGATGTTTTTCCTGGTATGAGAATTGCCTAGTGTTATTAAAACAAAGCTCAGCATACTATTCAAAATGCAGTGTGGCAGTGCTGTCCTTACTGCAGAAATTAATATAGTGTGCATTTTCCCAGGCATGGTATGGTGACTAACCACCTTAGAACTGTCAAGAGGCTCCCACAACACACATCTTTGTTTTGCTGCTACAAAAGAAGTTGTCAGAGTGCCCATTTGTCTCAGGTTTTGCAACTGGCATAGAGGACAACCAAAAATCTATACATTTTTTCCAGGACAGGCTCTACTTATTTTACTTAGAAAAAAATATCTATTAAGGTCTCACTACTTCTGTCACATTACTCTTATTTCTGTATTGCTGAATAAGCAGGGTTGTTCACCTGCTGCCTCATACACAAAAATTGTCTTCATATGCCTGGGTGAGAGAGGCTCCAGAAGGACTTTAATACAGAACATACACTCCCTCAACGACTGGCTTTGTTTTCTGAAACATCTGTAACCTGGGGCCCGATCACCCTATACAGGAGAGGAGCAGCCCCTGCTGAAGCCAAACCCAGTTCAGCCACCGCCTGACTTTACCTTCCACATTCTTTCATTGCCCTGCATTTGTTTTTTTGTTTTGCCTCTGACGAAAATTTGTCTCTTAGTTGGGGTTCTCACTCCTCAGCTTCCCAGGGGGTCACCACAAGCCTTGCAGAGGTGCAGAGCCACTTCAGGCGAGCAGCGTGCACACATCACACACTGTTCTTTACCTTCTCCGCTCTTCAGCTCCCCAGAAAGCAGAAACCTGGTGAAATTGCTTTGCAATGTGCTTATAAAGTTTTTAATTCAGTATTTGCTGTTTTCAGCTCTTATTGGAAAAACAGTTCAAAGAAATGAGCCTTTCCTTGGACCAGAAAGTTGTGCTGCAAACAACTAGGGAAAATTTAGGTCCCAATAAATATGTCCTGCAGCTATTAAGGGGAGGTAAATAGACCAGACAGAAAAGGACTGGAAACAACAGAGTGGAGCAGCTGCATGCATTGCATTAAAACGTTTATCATCTGGCCTAGTTGGAGTTGTATTTTACATTGTGAATTTATTATATTTTGGCTTAATAAATGTGAATTCTCACATTCTTCCAAAGTTTTAAGTAAGTCCAGATACGCTTCCCACACATTTCCTCATGATCTCAACTTGTGTTTTTTAACTACTACATCAATGATAAATTTCAAGAAATAGATGAATAAATAAGGCCTTGTCAGGTGCATTTGTCATATCAAAGTCCCTCTCCTCAGACAAGATGTACAGACAAGCCTCTAAGTTTGAAAATAAGCTTCATTCTAACTGGTAAATATTGAATGCCACAGAAAATAACCACAAATGAAATGAAATGAACAGAAGATAGATGTTGAAAACCATGCTGTTAAAGATTTTGAGAACAAATACACCTAAAACTAGTTTAAAATACACACAGTGAACAGAGAGATGCTGTTTCCCACTGCCTTTGGGAAGTGTGCTGTACTATTACAGGTGAGACTTTTCTTTCTTCTCCCAGGCAGCGAAACGGTGCAGCCAGTGGGACCAGGGCAGGGATTGTCCCCTGTCCTGGGCACTGCTGAGGCCACCCCTCAAGTGCTGTGTCCAGTTCTGGGCCCCTCAATTCAGGAAGGACATTGAGGGGCTGGAGCGTGTCCAGAGAAGGGCAACGGAGCTGGGGAAGGGTCTGGAGCACAAATCCTGTGAGGAGTGGCTGAGGGAGCTGAGGGTGTTTAGGCTGGAGGAAAGGAAGCTCAGAGGGGACCTTATTGCTCTCTGCAACTGCCTGAGAGCAGGACGTAGCCAGGTGGGGTCAGCCTCTCCTCCCAGGTATCAGAGACAGGACAAATGGAAATGGCCTCAGGCTGCACCAGAGGAGGCAGGGAAGGAAGGAAGGAAGGAAGGAAGGAAGGAAGGAAGGAAGGAAGGAAGGAAGGAAGGAAGGAAGGAAGGAAGGAGCCCTCTTTCCCACCAACTACTGCAAAGCTGTGCTGAATTTCTGTCATCTTTATCCATAGCATCCTCTTGGATTATAAATATTTAGAGAAGATCAGACTAATGGGTGACTGTGAGTAGGGAAACTGGGCACACCAGGACTCAACCTCATCTGGTTCTTTTTTTGCTGCTGTGATAAAAACAGGTAATGGTAACATTATTTTTCTAAAGGCAAAATCCTGCTCAGCAGAGCAGAAGTATTTATGATATTCTTTATATAATTGTCAACAGAAATTATTTTTAAAGTTAGACATAAATTTTTCTACAAGCCTTACTAAGTTTGAAATTTCCTTGAAGTTGTTTAATGTAATTAGCTTTCAGACATTATTTCTATGTGTTAAAAATGTAGTATGAAGAGCTAGAAACCTGAGAACACACTGAAGTGCAGAGTGGGCTTGAAGAATTAAATGAATGTAGTCAGAGAGGATTATGTATTACCAAAAGGAAAGGTCCCCAGATCTGGGAACCAGTTTACTGATTCTTGTCAACTGAAATGAGTGAAATGAGATCTATTTTCCTTTTTTTTCCCCGTTCTTTCTTTTTTTCTTCCTTTTTTTGAACTCCCCAGGAAAGGAATTGTGAACCTGAACTATTTGTAGGAGAAGGTGATTCAGTGAGGGAGATGAAGTAGGTGTCTCAAAATCTATGCTATTTTATAAATAAACCCATTAGAATTCTCCAAAGAGGAAAAAAATAACATTATAGAATTACTAAAATGCAGAATCACCCATGTTAAGAAATGATGACGCTCTTTCCACAACCTGATCTGACCAGCCAGGTTGTTTGCCAAGGGTCAATTTACAACTGCCACACAAGGATCATTTTAATTACACTCTCCAGACAAGCCTCAAAAGTCCCATTTTCCCATTTGTTTATCTCAGAGAGTGTCACATAAATTGGCTGATCACTGTTTTCCTCAGCCATTTCCAAAAAACCCACGGGGAAGAAGGGGAGAAGGGAAAAGGGGAAGCTGTCAATGCCTCACTCATGAAAAGAAAAAAAGGCAGATGTGGAGGCATGAAGTGAGCTGGATGTTCCTTGAGGAGGGGATGACGGAAAAGGGGTGCAACGCAGCTGGAACTGACGTGTTGCTCCGGGGTGGCAGACGCGGGTCAGGAGGAGTGGTGGGATGGCCAGCTCTGGCAGCAGTGGGCAGGCTGGACAGGGAGAGGGGTGGGGGCACAGTGGGACCCTGCCTTGGCCTGGCAGCACAGCCCTGCCCACGACCCTGCTCCTTCCACCTGCCCGCGGGCCGGGCTGAGCACGCCCTGCGCTGCTGTGCAGTGCACGGCGGCCACCCAGCTCTGCTCAGGCAAATGAGAGGAAGCAGGTTTTCCAGGGGGGTGATCCAATTTACGTGCATCTTATGCTGCATTATACAGGAATAAGTTAGACTCTTTGATTTCCTGATTGTAAATTTTCCTCCTGCTGACAGAAAGAGTAATTGCTGTGACCAGAATCAAACTAATTGCTTAAAATGTTGAAGCTGACTTTTGTTCCACTTCTACAATGTATACATATCTGAAAAATGAGGTTTAGAGGGATAGATATGGTATTGGTGTTTACCAGAAGTATCTTTGAAATGCTTTGTAGTGCCAAAGTATATAGAGGGCTCATTTACTGTGTTGGAAGACTAAATGCAATGGGGCTGTTTCTGCAGAAATAAAATATATGTATGTTTTTATTTCCTGTTCTCTTACATAATCTTGTTATTAGTTTGAAACTCTCCAGGCATTCTGTAGGTGATAAAAAGAGAAGAAAAGTTATTTCTAGAAAGCTGAGAAGTTCTTATTTCTTCTGGTTTTAAACTAAACATGCCAGCTTAAGCAGAAAGGTGTAACCACACTCCGCTTCAGGGACAGGATAGCAGTCGGGCCAACAAATGAAAATAAAGGTCAAAGCAATTTCCATAAGGAGATGCAGCCGAAGGCCACCGATCCCTTCCCAGAGACACCCGCCGTGCTGTATCAGAGGGGATAGCAAGGAGGGCTGATGTTGTGAAGGGAAAAGCAGTCCCCCAGAAGAAATCAGATGAGGGGCTGTTCTCCAGTTTGCCTTGCCTGCCTCTCCTGTGGGTTTAATCACACCCTTCCAAATCTTCTCCCACACAAAGCCATATGGGAGCAGGGAGGCAGCCCCAAGCTTTCAGCTGTTTCTTGTCTGTGCAGGACAGATACATGGTTTGCTCCAGCCCTTCCCTGTTCCTCCACGCACTGCCACTGTTATTAATATATACCCTGGTGCAAATCAGCACTGCATACTCCACACATACTATCCGAATTTGAGTAAACTCACTGAAAGATGGAGCCTTTGGGGGTTAATCAACAGCTCAAGTGAAAAAGGTTATTTTGATTAGGGTTTGGTAGGCTGAGTTCAGATGAATATTGTGGTAGATGCAGAGAAATGGGGTAAGAATCCCCTGCGCATTCAAATACTTCATTTTCCTAGGTCTGTCCCTTGTCTCGCTGGCCATCCTTCCCCATCCCTTCCCACACTGCACATGTTGCACAGATACATCACCACTTTAGGTGATAAGGAGAAAGACTGTCACGCAGCAGTTTCTTCTTCCAGCCTCTTTCCCAGAAACTGTGTCAGCTGAATAAACATTCCTCTCTGTTCAAGAAATGAGGAATGAGCTCACAACGGGGTTGATAAGGGTGGAATCCTCCTCCCCACCCCAAACGTACCCAGAGGTGGGGGCAGATGGATGCCCCTGAAGCCCTTCAGCCTTCTTCCATCCCTCCCCATGTTCATCTCCAGTTGTACAGCAGGAAGAGCCATTGGCAAGTTAATTTCATATACTCAGCCCTGAACCACCTGTCCCTGGCATTATTTAAAGTACCCTAAGAGCAGTTATGATGTATAATAACCTTATTCAACCACTTACTCAGCTCACCTTACTCAAGCACTGTTATCTCATAGTTATCCTATACAATATTTATTACAATTACTATTAAATCATTGTAAATTTTACAGTGTGTTGGATTTGCATCCTGAAGAACATTGGGAAGGAGTAGGAAGACATTTAGACCTCTACTAAGGATTCCTGAAAATCTTCCTAGTCCATTTTTCAAAGCACCTCAAAAGAAAGCTAAGTCTAATGATATTTGGGGAGTTTCTTATGGAAAAATGTGAAAGTATCTGAATAATTTAATATTTACAATGACCCTCTGAAAACCTTTAAAAATAGCTCACTTTGAGGACTAAATCTAAATGGCATTACACAGCCTTGTAAAAACAGATAGAGCATCACTTCACGGGAATGTATAAACAGAAAACTAATTTCTCCCTTTCTGTAGGGAACACTGGCAAAAGGGAAAGCTATTGCAAAATATCTGCGTGGTTTAGGAAACTGTGGTTTCACCACAAGGACAGAGATTAATGGGCACAAACAAGGGGACAACATGAATAAGAAGTGAGCTGCAGAGATGAGAGATCTTTCCACAGCCACAGCTGTTCCAGGGGAGACAGAGGCTGCAAAAAAACTGGGTCTTGCTTAGAAAATATCCTTTGCAGCATTCCCTCGATGAGACTAAGCACCAGCCTGCTTGAATGTATTGTAGACATACAATGCCATTACCTCCTCCTGTTTATCAGCCCCTCGGGGCAGTCATCTGTGGTTGTTGTTTTTTGAGTCCCAAATATTACTTCCACAAATGCCATACCCTTGTACAGTCTTCTCATAATTAATGTTCTGCTGGGCTACTCTGTATTGCTGATGTTGTGAAAGCCTGTGTGCAGAGCTACTCCACCTGCAGAGGTTGGAAATGCAGGATAAAAGGCAGCTACCTTTATTCTGAAATGGACATCTATAGTGTTTCAGCCACCTCTATACCACTCTCCATTTGGTTTCACAAGTACCCCACTAAAGTCTAGTTCAAATGAAGTACTGTGCAGAACTGTTTTAACAGGCTTAAACTCTGAAGTCCCCAAGCCTATTTTATTAATTCTCCAGAGGCTTATAATGATGCCACTCAAGGGAACATAGCCTATAAGAGAAAAGTATGTTAATTTTTTTATTGTTACACGGAGAAATTAAAATACATGGATTATTACACTTGCCTCATAACCACGCATGCTACATGCAAAAAATGACAATAAAAATGAAGTCTTGCTTTTTATAATGTGACTACTAGAATAATTTTATGTGAGTAACTACTATTTGAGATACATTTAAAATACTATGAAATTCTTAGATGGCTGTTTCAGCATACTGTATTAATCAACTCAGGCGTAATTGTATGATGGCCCAAAAGTCAAACTTTTCCTTAAGTTTCCTGACCTTGACCTGAAAAAAATGTTATAACAAAATTTCAGATTGGGTTTCTTTAAGGCAACAGTTCCTCTTACCTAAACATACCTTTGAAATGGAGAGAAAGAGCTTGCTGATAAATGTTTCAACACCATACTTTATTAAAACAAGTTATTTCTGTTGTTTACTATGTGGTTAGGCCATGATGAAAAGCAGATCTTCACCAATACATTTTTGTGCAAATTCCTTACCTTTCTGTTTACAAAAGAAAGTGAAGTACCTTTCAGTGGTATTTGTCACAGAGCACTAGCAGCCAACAATGCACACTGTCAACTGCTTAAGGTTTCACTTCCTAATTAACTTTCCTAGAAGCAAAAGAACTGTCTCAAAACACAAAGCTCTCACATTTACCCTCCTGCCACTCCATCCTATTCATCCCCAGCCGCACGGCTTTGGCCACCAAGAGCAACAAAGTCCTGAAGGAGGGTCCCCACAGCCCAAAACATCAAGGGGGTAACCTGAGCAGCCTGACTACAGAGCAAATTAGTTATCTGCCTTAGTGGGGGCTTTTTTAAGAGATTGTGACTCAATTGCAATTCCACCACAAACTCCTTGATGTTAATACTTTTTTGAAATAACCCATTCCTCTTTTTCTTTTTGCTTTATATAAAACCCTATTCAAATTCTGTGGTTTCTTTCTAGGCTTGTTGAGTGAATGTACTCTCCTCAGGTACAGATCATCTTTTGTTCAACCAAACAGCAAAAATACTAAACATAGCTGAATTTGTTATGGAGGGTGTTAATATCTACTTGCATGTGATCAACAGAAAAAAAACAATATTCCATGGACCAGCTCACAAGTATTGTCATGCTTTCCACTTACAAAACTGCTGTAATTTGAACAGTTCAAAATGCAGTCCAATACAAAAGTAGACATGAATCCTGTCTGTTTCAAACACAATCCCCTCTTTCTTCCCATGGTTACTTATGGATCAACTTCTGAGTATCCTGTATGTCTTTTAGAGCATGATGGGTTTACCTGCAGCAAAGTTCTGCAATAATTATCAAGGCACAAACCAGCTGAAAAATGCTGAACACGGATGTTAAACACAAATATTATTTCACCAATTTTCTACAAATAAGCTTTGGCTAAATGTCCTCCTAACAATGTGCCCCATCTTCTGCTGTTCATTGACCCTTAGGTTGGACCAGGCTTTTCTTACTCTTACCATTTTTTAAAAGCAACGTTCATGTGAGTCTCAAAGGCGCAGAAAACTGACATGTTTTGACTTTTCTACTTTCATGTCAGGATGATGGTAAATTATTAATTGCATTATACCTTGAATGTCTCCAGATGACTGCAGATTGTGAAGCTCTTCTAAACACAGGTTTGCAAGCTGATCGACCCGGCACACATTCTGGTAGCTAAATTGCAAAATGACAGATTCATCAACTGAATGAGCTGCTATCAGATAATATTAGCTGGCAGATGTCTCAAAAGAAATAGTCCACGTCTGCAGACCTCTGGCAATTAACTGTTTACAGGTCCAACACCTGCCTCAGTGATAGTATTTATTTCACAAATCATTTTAATGGCCGTTTTCTCCAGCACACAAAATACTTAGCCTTGAAGGTAAAAAGTTCAGCGCCAGCCACCTCTCCACTGCAGCGTACAAAGCATCGAGAGAAGAAAGGGAGACAAAGCGCCACAGAGCCGGGTGTTGAGTGATTTCCCGGCCTCCGCCGCCACCCAGGTGAGCCGGTGCACGGGGAGGGGTGGCGGCCCCAGCCAAGGGGCTCCTCGGTGTCCACTGGCGTCAAACGGGGTCTTCCACACGCCGGGAGCAGAGGCAGCGGTGGCACAAGGCAGGTCCAGCTCCCCTCTCCCCACGGAGCTCCGAGGGGTGAGCTGTGCCCGGGCGATGCTGCTCAGCCGCTCATAACAGAGCCACTTTTACAGTAGAGGAGGCAATGACACTAATAACCACTAATCCTCTCAAAGGCTTTTTGGTCTCTTGCCAGGTCAGCTTTAATCAACTGTGACTACAAAAAAAGGAAAAAACTTTGGAAGACTGGGTTACATAACACAGCAAACCTTACAAATGCATCAAATCCAGTCCCCTAAAACCAGGCGGGATAGCTGCTTAAAAAGCTGCTTGCTCACGGATAGCATGGACCATCTGCTTAGGAAAACATGACTAGCAAGTAATCACACAAGTAACAATCTGACTTCTGGTGCATTTTTCTCACTAAATGTCTGTGTTTCAAGTCATCAAATCCACGAGCACCATATTTCAATGGTAAGCCAGAAGCATTTAGATTCCCAGTGATGTCAGAGACAAGGTGGATATATAGACTGTGCTCTAAGCTCCATTTCTCCTGCAGACTCATGAGCATATTAATGGCCATAAGCCACTCAAATGCAATGCTTTCCTGCCACTTAATAGCAAGCTGTGGGCTTAGGTACCTCAAGTAGTCAACAGTCTAGACATATAGTGAATATTAAAAAATGATTCCTTTCTATAATTAAACAGTATTTTTATAAGAAAATACAATAAATGTATTAAGAGCAAGAAGTCACATTTTTACTGGGATAAGTCCAGATGTTGCTTCCTAACTGTAAACTAAAATGTGAAGTGCAGTAGGTACCATTGAAATCAAGCTATCTAAATTAAATTAATGAAGGCATTTCCTGTTATAAGCATTTGAAAAAAAAAAAAGAGAACACAGCTGTTAGGGTAAGCAGGAAAAATTACAGAAGTCAAGACCTTACCAGGTAGCCCACTGAACAAACATTTTACACTTTCTACTGAGGAACTTTCAATGCATTTTTAAACAAGGAACTTAAAATTTCCCATACCTGCAGGATAATATTTTTGAGAGCACATGCATTATCCGAGAGCACATGAAGTAAGGTATGCCTCCAGTCATGGTAAAGAGCCTGATAAATACCCACGGGCACCTCAAAACTCAACTGCTGTGCTTAATCCTCCCAGCAAATTTGTGGGGTTTCTTTCTCTCCCTACCAGACTAATTCTCACAGAGGTACAGTTCACATTTGCTCACATAGCAGTCACATGCAGGCAATGTCCCCACTATGTAATCCTTCTCCCCCACAGGCAGCAAGTGACACTGCTGCCATGCCAGGATGCACACGTGGAGCACCATGCTATGGTTTCACAAGGAAAATTTTGATGTAAAGAAGCTATGGCTGGCAAGGCAGCATACACAGATTATTATAGCTTTGTAACAGCACCACACTCCACATGGAAGAAGATTATCCTTGCTCATATGAGCTTGTACTTTGAACAGGCAACCTGGCAGAGGAGGGCTGCTTTGTGTCCTGAAACACCTTGCTTTCCCTCCCTCACTCCAGCCTGCCACTGGTGTTTTGCAAACCTCTAACTAAACCTGGCAGCTACAGATATCTCTTTGAAAAATTGCAGGTGTTCAGTAAAAAAGATGCAAAGAACTTAGCTTCATTGGCTAAACAAAAAAATGTTCGAATTAGGGAATTCAAACCTCTATTTCTATGGAAGAGCTGCAGCACCAGAGTCTGACACTCATTTTCTAAACTGATGATCAGGCTTGATCACATCTCTCTTGTGCATCTCCTCAAAGGACTTTTCTTCCAGGCTTCAGCTAGACAAGGAGAAGGAATTTCCATTTTGTAGGATATAAGTTCCAGCTGAAATATAAAATGCATATTTAGAATTTTTGACACTTTTTTCTATCTGTAATGAAACAGAGCGGCTGACTGCATCAATCCTGGACCATCTGAGCCTTGGCACGGCTCAAGATCAGGGTCAAGCCAGGGGCTCAAGTAGGTCCCAGGTTACCAACAGATGGGCATCCATTGGCAGGTACCTCCATAATCCCTGGCAATGCTACCCCATCCCACCAAAGGCAGACAGGCAGGAGCATCACAGTTCTCTCACCAGCTGTGTCCCAGCTGCTGCTGGGCATTCAGTGCCCTCTTGCTTTCTTCCCATTACTTATTGTGGCTTTTGAGTTATCTTAGGTTTTTACATTAATGTTTTTGTATTTCCTGGAGGATGCTAGGGAGGCAGAGGGAGGGTGAGACTACCCAGATGATTGTATGGACTTTTCAAGACACAGTCTTTAGTGCTTGGGTTTTGCACTGGTGGGAGGAAGGGAAACCAAACCCCAATATTCTGTTACTGTCATAAACTCCTTGAATTCTCCCACTTTCAATACTTCTAAAATTAGGGTCATGCACCATTGCCTCACTATATCCTTTTCACTCTGCTCTTTATAGATATTCTATATGAGGCAAGTCTACAGTTTCTGTCATCATTAGAGGATTTCATGACAAATGGGCTCTAAGCCTGAACCTTTAATCCTTCCTATTCATGCAAGCGTAGAGACCCCAGGGAGCGCTTGCATCGTATTCTCACGGATGAGATTCTCTCAGTGTGAATCTCCTTCCTCTGGGGACATTCAACATCCACCTCATCAATGGTAGCTTTCTCAAGGGAGGCTTCTAAAGCACCTCCATGTGAATCTTCACACTAATGAAGTAGTTATGGATAAAAAATGCATCCAGGCAAAATCCCTGGACACAAGGAAGACAAATAGCAAAACTCCTGTTGCCATTAGGCCATGCTGAGCAGATCACATTGTACAAATGCTACACATGGAAATACTGTCAGTGCATCCCTGTTTAAAAATATAATACCCATCTTTCTATTATTCCTATTATTTCCTGATCCATAACATCCTGATTCAAGAAATCCTGAATTTCAGCTTTCCTAGAAAGCATTTTAATAACCCTAATGCTCCTCCCATTGTATCCTTTAAGATATATTAGACTGGATTCTCAGATAAAACAATCATTATCTGGAGAAAAATTAAATCATCAACAATTAATTTCATACATTGAAAACAAAAAAAAAAGAAAATCTGGTTGAGATTTTATTTAGGAAAAAAAGTCAAATTCATTCAGTAAGAAATGTGTGGACAAGGCTCTTATGCACTCTACATAATAAGGTGTAATAATGTGACAAAATAATTATGCAGTTATGATGGAATGATTTTATTGGACTGGTTCCAGATAGAAGTTATTTTTAAAGACACTTTATGCATTTTTCACTTGCTTATGCTCCTAAAGATAGAGTTAATATTCTGCTTAACTGCAAAAGTTCTCATTTAAAACCTTTTTTGCTTAATTTCTCTCTTACAAACAGGTTTACTACTGCATTAAAGGCACACAAAACTGCCAGACCTGGCCAAGTCATTGATGTGCCTTTGATTCAGATTGGTCATGCTTGAAGACACCCAAAGTGTCTGGAACTTGCTGCTATTTCTGACCTTTATAGTTGTCTATGGAGCATGTGGTTGGATGGAGAGCCCTGAATCAGTGTCTGAACTTCTGACTGTGCTCTTGCATCACTTCTCTGAACACAGTGGGATCATATGGGCCAAGCAAGAGAACCATCAGGCTCTGTCCCTCACGTAAGACATGCACGTTATCTAGATGTATAGATACACCTAGATGCAGGTGAAGGGCTGTCAGTGGCCGAGTCACCTGTAAGACCATAAGGATTTCGTAACTTAACTTATCCTAACCTGCACACTGCTCCAGTGGCAACAGAATCAGTGAGGCTGGTTTTCTACAGCCTTGTGCCCTTTGTGCCCTTTCACTGTTCCTCCCACTATGACAATCTCAGTCTGTCTCTGAGGGACAGCCCAGACAACAAGAAACAGCAGGGGCTGGTGAGCTGGGCAGGTTGCATGCGCCGTTTGGGCAGGCCAGGTCTTCTAGACTTTCCTGCAACAGCTGCATTGATCCAAGTCATCCATCTCAATGAAATGCTTTCAGGTAACTTGTAGGAAGCTGCTATTTCTCTCAAATCTGGTTAATTTTGCTAAAAAGAAACTAAAGTAGTGAAGCATTCAACAGTTGGGAAACATCGACATTCGTTTTGCCTGCGTAGCTAACATTTAATTAGCATTTTACTGGGTTTATTAGATACGGGTATTTTACTGCAGGTTCCCTATCCCTTCCAATTTACAGGGCAAATGTTTTAGAAATTGATACAAATTATGAAAGGAAGACTCTTCCCTTCTTTGAAAGACTCTTTCCTTAGATAACCAAGAGTACAATCTTGAAACAAAGGCCATATTTACAGTCCTGATACCAAAGCCTGGTGGGACTCTGAATGAAGGCTGTTTTGTTTCCAAAATGTCAAAAATATGAAGAAGTAAATATTTAATAAATGATTTCTTAAAGCTGATAAAGTTGGATAAAACCATTCCCAAAACAACATTTGCCCTGCAGGATGCAAGTAATCTTCACTTGGGTGAAAAAAAAACCAAACAAAAGCCATGAAAAAGTAGCCAAAGTTTTGCAAAATTTTCTGAGAACAAGACTGAAAATATGTAGCATCAGCAAAAGTGCTTGTAATAGGAGTTTAAAACAACACTGCATAAAAATTTAATCATAAATTATTTCTTCAAATGTATCCTGTGCAAAATATCATTTTGCACAATGCATTGCAGCTGAACTTTTTAAAGCTAGATTATAAAACAGACATAAACGTTAAACTTGTCCAAGGATCACATCTTTAACTACAGATCCAATTTACATCTAATTTTAGCTTAGAAACTGGTTGGAAGATTTACTTGTGAAATGCCAGAAAACTTATCCAATGTGAAGTATGGTAAATTGCTAAGGACTGGCTGCACTTTTCAGAGAAACCTAGAGTTTTAATCCCTTCAGAGCAAATCTTAGTCTTAAAAATGTCATCACACTTGGGCCTTCCAGCATGCTTTATAATTTACTATTATTTATTGATTACTACGTATGCAAACTCTGCTATCAGAAGAGAATCCTCAGTACCAGAAACTAGATGGGTATAGAAAGAGGTAGAATGAGTAATTCCCAGTGTTACCAGCTATTGTTAATTAGTTCTTCCCTGATCAAATTCACTTGCTTTAAAGCTTCTTAATTATTAAATGGTGCTTGCTAGTTCAAACTAATCCCAAATAAGAAAAAAAAATGTTTAGTTGTGCAGCAGAGATTAAAGGGCTTCAACATGCTCACTGTTAACAGGAAGTAAAGAAAATACATTTCTTCATCAAATCATTTTCACAAAGCCTCATATATTTCATCAAAAATGGCCATTAGTGTTATTTCAAAGACGTGCCTGTGGTTTCTGCTAACTACTTATTACACAGCCATCATTTTGTAATATAAACCAATGACTTGGTGATAAAGTGTACCAGTTGGAAACGTAAACAGATGCATTATGGATAACTGAAGTACTGCTTTCTCTTCTACAAATTCATTCTATGTCACTTGAAAGGAAAAATCAAAGGAACTTTATGTTTAATAATATTTAGATATTCAGGATAATGCCTAAACTTAGCAAATTAAAGCAGTTCCAATATTCTGTGTTGCAGAATACTGAATTCCTGGTTCAAAAATCAAATGAGATGGAAAATGCTTATGATCCCTTGATAAGCATAGCTAGGAATGAATTGGCATATGGAGGAAATAGAAAAGCCAAAAACAGCAAGAGTTGTGCTGTGCAGGGCTTTTGTAATGACTTTGCGGCCCTATTTCCCAGATTATGTTTCCAGTTTTTGAAAATCAGACAGGCAAGGAAGAACATTTTGAAAAATCAAATTCTTCTGCAGAACTATCGGCATGTTTTTATAACTATCCCATGGTAATGCAGACCCAATCCTAAAACACACACAAAGCATGTAACCTCACCAGCATAGCCCTAGCAGTGTCTTCAAGGAAAATAACACTCCAGCTGTGCAGCAGAGTTTGCCTGTCTGATGGCATGGATAATCTCCTATTCAGGTTACTTTAAAAAGTTTGGACCTTTACTCCTGAATGCTTTAAAAGAAACCTGCAAAAATTTGTCATCCTTGGCTTTGTAGCAAAGGATGATTTTATTGAACTACTCTCAGAAGGTAATTTCTATGTATCATCTCCTATTTTAAAAGAAAAATAACTAGAAACTAGCAGAGAAAATTCCATTTCTCTGCACAGTCTCCAGTAGCTCTCTTACAAATTGTCTCTTTAAATGTAGCCCCAAGAACAGCACCCTTCTCATGAGTCATTTCCCAATGGAGGAAAGGCTTCCTTTAGGAATACTTTCAACATGGCTTCTTGCAGCATCCTTAAATCCAAAGTAAGTCTTCACAATCCTGATGGCTGGACTACAAGATGGAGAAAAAACTGTGTGAGTTGTCCATTTCAAAGGGTAGCTGTTATTGAGTAGTACCCTATATAGGGCCTGGTGAGGAGTTCCTCAAGGGTCTGTCTTGGGACATGTCAGAAAGATTAGAGACACCAGATATAAAATCGGAGGGATTCAGCCTGAATATAAAAAAAATTGCACCATCAGATAATTTAACACTGTAATAGGTTGCCCAGTGACGAAATCACAAGTTGCCTCAAGCCCATGGGGGGATCCTGGGCAACCCTCTTTTCCAGAGACATCCATAATTTTAGCAGTCCTTTTCAAGTGCTTGCAAAATGAACAGCCATTTGTGTCCTAACTGTGTCTTTGGCCAGACAAAAAAAGACAAAGCAAAACCTATTGTGTTTGGCTAATACCAATGCAGTGTGTCATCAAGAGCTGCAAAGCACTCAAAGATACCAGCACCAGCTTTATACACAGGTAGGGGAGCTGAAATGTAAAAAAGTTATCCCAGAAGTTTTCCAGGCCTCAAACAAATAAGAAATTAAATTAACCAGCGAAGTTCATAAGGGTCACTGATGGAGAGAGAGGGAAACTGCTAAAATACACCTCTAATTGAATCAATAGCAACTGAAGTAATACTTTATAGCTTCTGAGATGTCCCAAACTTGCACAACAGGGCCACAAGTGAACAAGAACATTTCCACTAATCTGATGTTGACAGTTTTCGCAATTTCTGCTTTTTATTTATTTCCTTTAATCTATGAGAATTTTCATATTATAAACAGTTTATCTTGTCTGTGTGTGATGTTCTGTACAATGATCTAAGGCCACTTTGTATCAACAAAACTCCAAGACAAAACAAGTCCCAATTTTTTTCACATGAAATTCTGATTTTTTTTTTCCCGGCATGTTTTATAGAAACAAACAAACAATTACATGGAATTTTAAAAACCCAGCACTTTATTTTTAGCAAAACCTGTAAATTTTTCTATTGCTTTTTTCTGTGTCAGGTATTTTGGAAGATTTTTTTCTTTTGAGAAAACTGAAAATCTTTTGTTCAGAATATTTCAAGTAAAGGATAAAAAATAATTGTAAAACTGGCATAGCCAATTGATTCTCAACCTCACTGTTGCTCTGTTTCCTTTACTCCATCCTCATTGAAAGCACCAGAGGAGAAATATTAGGAGTTAACTCTTCAGTTGTTGCCAGTGCTGCCTTGCCTCCCTTTCCCCAATACTTTAAAGTAAAAGTAAAGACCGAGTAAAAGTGTAGAGTGCTAATTAACCATTAAACAATCACGAGGCAGTTTCCTGCACTACCTCTGCAGACCCATTGCTGGAAAGGAAACTCTCTGCTCTGGTGGTGTGATGAAGCAGTAAGGAGAGGAGGGATGGACCAGGGCAGTAGCTGGTACCAAACACTGGAAGAACATGATGGTGTGCATAAGTGTAATACACCTGGTCAGCTTTTAAATCAAAGAAAGAAAAAAAAAAAGCGGGGGGAAAAAGGTTAAATTAAAGCTCTCAACATTAATTGCTTAATGAAGACTGACAAGAGTCTATGCAGCAGGGTCATTTTATATTAAGAACAAACAGTGCCCTCTGTGGTTTAACAGAAAATGTGGTGTTGGTTTCTTCTGTATTGTATTTTTAAACACAGAAGCCAAGAGCACCCAAAATTGCCCTATTTAGTATAATCACTTAGCTCGATGAAAATCCTCAGTCATTTTAGCATGCTTGCCTCAGGAATGCAGATTACAAGTAGCAAACAGAAAGTAATCCACAAATAGCTTTAGAATCCTGTTTGAAAAATTGGTCTGTGAGCTATGTAGGTCTAAAAGCCAAGTGAGTACATTATGATACAAAAAAGTGAACGATTTTTTTAAATGATTTATGTAAACTAGGAAAGAAAAACTCACTTTAAAACAAACTTGAGTGTGTATTGTTGATACGATCACATTTTAGAATACACTAAGTGTTCCAAATGGCCCTCAGATCAATTTTGGGAAGTAAACAAAGCTCAGCTTTCAATGAGATTTAGGTTTTAAAACACAAGAAATTAGGTATAGGTTAATTCAAACATTCATTAAATCCAGACTGCCATGAGTTATATTCCATGGTCTAAAGTGATGACTAACGCAGATAACAGTCATGCTTATGCAATCTGTTACAGATAATATGTTAAGTAAAAGAGTTTGCACAAACTCTAAAATAAAGGATCTTTCCAGTTAACAAAAAAAGCCAAAATTAAAACATAATTTGAAACATGCATTTTGTTCTATATTTGAAATCAGAGACCGTGCCCGTATTTTATACACACAAATACACACATGCAAACACGCATTACACACACACACACAGACACACACACACACACACATGCTCACTCACAGTATTTTAATAGATGCCAGATGGGAAAAGTGCTTGACATCCAGTTTACTTTCAGCAGCAAATGCGGCAGCCTCGCCATCGTGCTCGCAATGGAGCACAGCCCCCACTGGGCCAGTGGCACCGTGGCCCCAGGACCTGGTGTGGCAAACTGGGTCATGGAGGAGCAATGCCACCTAGGACACATCCTGGGAGCACCTACTGACCTGGGGAGGAGGAAGCAGCCAAAATCAGTTCCCATCCCTTGCAAGCAGACAAGTCTGCAGATGGAAGGACACAGCCCAGGGACCTCAGCAGTCTCAGCCTCTCCCTTCTCGAGGGAGCCTTTGGAGGACTGAAGGGTTGTTGGGCATTTCCCACACGGTGTGCATCTCCCCTGCTCCAGCTGACCTGTGACTCCCCCTCCATGGTTTGGATGACAACAATGGCTCACACCTCTGTAGACCAAGGGCAGAGGTGATGGTGGACAGCTGAGCACCGAAGAGGGTCCAAACCCCTCTGTGTAAGGCACTACAATTTTTCCCACTACTAGCACCTGGAAAAGTCATCCTTGCTGACAATTTATAGTAACTTCTGTTTACACTCCTACAAGCTCCAAACTGTGCACCAAGACCACCCTGGACGCTCTGCCAAGCTGAAGGATGCTGTCTGGCACCCAAAGAGCTTGCAGTCCAAGCACAGGTGACAGCAGAGGGAGGTAGACCTCCTTCAGTATGTGGCATCTGACTATGCTGAGTGCACATCTGCTTTCCAAAATTGTGATATGTAGTGTCTAATCTGCCTTTGGGGGAGATACAGGGAAAACCATAACTTTCCACAGCCCAGTTTCAGTGGTTAGTCATCTGAAGCACCGATGTGTTGCTCTCGCGGGCATCAGGATGAGATTTGATGAAGCAGATGGAGGAATGGCAAAGCAGGTTTGCAATACAATAAAGCTATTACCATACTTCATTCATGGCTGTTCATAAAAGACTCTGAAGATGTAAAGGGTAATATAAGCATTGAGTGATATTGTTAGTGTTTCAAAAGTTACTTTGGCTTTTAGTTTTGATACATTTACAGCATGCAAAAAAGGCCTAATACTATCCCATAGCTGGAAAGGCATCAGTGGGCAGAGAGTGCAAAACATTCTCACAAGTATCTATCAAAACAATTATATTAATTTATAATAGCTGTATTTGTAAAGTATTATAGTGTAAAGTATTATTAGAGTTAGCTGGATGTCTGAGATGGATATGGGAACATGAAGAAATTAAATATTTATTTTACTACCCTGGATGTCACTTTTGTTATGATATCTGGGCGTAGAGTGCTTTTCTGGCCGGACCTTTCTATAAACTCAGCAGCACAGGGCACAGCCCAGACCTGTCTAAATAATCTCCAAAGGCAGTTTCACTTTGCTGATTGATGTTGATATAGGTGCATGTATATAGAACCTCCTGTTGTATTGTCCCAGCACCTCTTTATCCCCTGGCATGAAACTTCAGTACCTCAGTCTTGTGGCACCCGGGAGCATTTCCCAGTTCCGAAGTAGTTGGTTTGCCTGAAAATTCCAGGGAAAACATTTTGAAATTACCATTCTGGGCTTTTGTAACACAGAGCAGGTTCTACAATCCAGTGCTTTCAGTGTTACCCTCCCTTTCACCAAATAGGAAACTAATTTCAGTGGAACATCCCAGAGTTGTGAGTCAACATCTACAGAAAAGAGGTACTTTAAACATAAAAGAAACAATTAGAAAAAGAGGCTGGGCAAGTGGACACTCTATCAAAACAAAAAAAATCCATAAGCATAAAAAATACAAAGTATATATATATAAAAAACCATTTTGAGCTGCTGTAACAGTCTTATGGGAGCTGTGGGCAAATAATTTCCTGTCTCCACTTTCATCCATGGCTGCATTTCTTGGCAAGACCTCATCTCCTGAAGTTCCAGAAAGACTCCTAGGATACACTGTCATATCCTCACTGGGAATAGGATCCACTGATAATATCTATGAAAGATATAGGGAAGGAAAAAAAACTCTTAATCAGAGAAAACCAAAATATTCTAAAACTATTGTTCACAAAACAGCTAAGATATAGACATACTTAATCAATACATTTAAAATTGTTTGATTGATAATTTGGATACTATGTCACAGAAGAAGAAAAGAGACATAATAAATCTTTTATTTATGGGGTTAGATTATAATTTTGTTGAAACCTCAGGCATCTTAGTGAAAAGCCTTTCTGGTAGGCCAGCTGGGAATATAAAGGCACCTTGATTCTTACAGAGACCCTGAGGCTTCTCTTTTTCTCATTAATAAATATCTAAATATATGTCCCTATCAGTTTATTTCAAATTTTCTCATGAGCTGTTGTCATGGTTTAATCCCAGCCAGCAGCTCAACCCCACACAGCTGCTCTCTCTGTTCCCCACTGTGGGATAGAGAAGATAATCAGAAGAGTAAAAGTGAGAAAACTCATGGGCAGGGATAAAGACAGTTTAATGGTTAAAGCAAAAGCTGTGCACATAAGCAAAGCAAAACAAGGAATTATTTCACTGCTTCCCATGGGCAGGCAGGTGTTCAGACATCCTCAGAACAGCAGGGCTCCAACACGTGTAACAGCGGCTTGGGAAGACAAATGCCATCACTGCAAACATCCTCCCTTTCCTTCTTCTTCTCCCATCTTTATATACTGAGCATGACACCAATGGTCTGGAATATCCCTTAGGTCAGTTGGGGTTAGTTGTTCCAGCTGTGCCCCCTTCCCCCTGTACACTCCTTGTGTACCCCCATCCTACTCATTTGGGAGTAGTATGAGAAGCAGAAAAGGCCTTGGATCTATGTAAGAACTGGTCAGCAATAAAACATCCCAGAATTACCAATGCTGTTTTCAGCACAATGCAAAACACAGCCCCATACTAGCTACTGTGAAGAAGATCAACTCTATCGCAGCTGAAACCACCACAACTGCATGTTCATAGTATTGCAGGTAGCACAGATGATTTCCAATGGGCAGCAAGTAAAATGGAAGTGGTCCTTGAAATGTGTTTAAAGAATAACTCAATATCACTGGGCACAGTCAACATGGGCTCACCTGTTTGACTAACTCGATTATCCTTCTATAAGATGGTCACTCACCAAATGGGTGAAGGCAAGACTGTGGAAACAGTTTTTCTGAATTTTAGCAAGGCTTTTGATTCTGCCTCTCAAGTATCCTTCAGGACAAATTGTCCACCTTTGGGATGAGCAGGTTCATGGTGAGCTGGGCAATGAACTATCTGAAAGGCAGAGCTCAAAGGGTTGTAATGAATGGGACTACATCTGCCTGGAAACCTGTCCCAGCAGTGTTCTTCAGGGCTCAGTTTCAGGGGACTTTTGCCTTGCTGAGGGATCTGGATAGCTTATAGCATTGGGCAGTGATTAATGGGATGAAATTCAACAAGTTTGAATGCTAGATTCTGGCCCTGGGATGGAGTGGCTGGAGATCAGCCCTGCCAGAAGGGATCTGTGTGTGCTGGTCGGCAGCAGGCTCAGTAGGAGTCAGCAATGCACCCTGGCAGCCCAGAGGACAAACCCCTTCCTGGGGTGCATCAAACTCAGCATCACCCGCTGGTCACAGGGGTGACTGTCCTGCTCTACAGCCTTGGTGTGGCCTCGCCTTGAGCTCTGTGTGCTGCTCTGGGTCCCACAGGTGAAGAATGAGGGTAAAGGATGAGAATGTGTCCAGAGGAGGGCAACCAAGGTGGTGAAAGGGCTGGAGGCAATATCCTGATTGAAGGGACTGAGGACTTTGGGCTTGTTTCGTTTGGAGATAATGAAGCTGAGGGGTGACCTCACAGCTCCCTACAGCTTCCTGAGGAGGGGACATGGAGAGAGAGATGCTGAGCTCTTCCCACTGGTATTCAGGACATGTGGGAATGGTTCAGAGGTTTACCAGGGGAGGCTCAGACCAGACATTAGGAAGCATTTCCTTACTGAGGGTGGTCAAACACTGGAACAGGCTTCCTACAGGAGGTGGATGCCCCAAGTCTGTCAGTGCACAAAAGGCATTTGAAAAAGTTCATGATACAGTTTAACTGCTGTTCAAGCCCTGAAGTGGTCAGGCAGTTGGACTAGGTGATCACTGCAGATCCCTTCCAACTGGCACTATCCTTTTCTATTAAACCAATCTGTGGGAGGATGGATTGTAAGAGAACAGAGATAGTGCTGAAGACAATCTCGCCCCTGAAGAGTTGCAGCTGTACTAATTACCAAAGAGTAAGAACAGCCTTGTCCTTAATAGGGCACAGCTATGTCCAATAAGGATGGGTGTTATAAAAGAGTGGGTTAGCTGGTCAATGGGGCAGAAGTCTGCTGTGAGTTGGAGTTTGCTGATTGAGAGGAGCTGACTGTGGAGACTCACTGAGAGAAGCCTTCTGATTTTATATGGTGGTACTCTACGTATTGAGGCCGTCTCAATTGCAACACCAATCCTCTTCACACATGAGCATATGCTCATCTGCACTTAAGGAGAGCTCCTTCATGTCACTGAAAAGAAAACAAAGTTAAAAAATCAACACAGCACAGAGGAGTTAGTAATTCACCTGCTCTGTCTTGCTGACACGCAGGATGCTCCTATAACAAAGCTTTTTCAGCACTAGCCATTTGGCTGTGCTGCCACAGCAGTCTCCAGTGACATTCTTCAACCAAATGATAGTCTTCAACTGTGTCCCTGCAGATGCAACCTTGTAGCTTCACTTATTTCATAGGCCTTTGCCTGATGCTCAGCTGAAAATCACTATTTCCTCTTGCTGTATGCCAGCATAGATTACAAACCAGACCAGTGGGTCTGCTGAAGTCACATGAGGATTGAAAAAGTTAGGATGTCTCCTGCAGCAAAGGTAGAAAGCAGCTCTTCAGAGCAGCTGCCCTAATCACAGGACTATTCTTTCTCCTCCTACTGTCTTCTATAGCGTTTAGTCCAGTTTACCAATTTCTGCAGCCAGAAAAGCAAGTACCCTACAGACAAGAGCCTCCTTCCCTGAAAAAAACCCAATCTACTTATTGGACTATACTGTACCCTGAATGCTCCATAGGAAAGGATGACTACAGGTTGCCTCATCTCACACAAATTCAAGGGAGATAAGTTATTCACAGTACTTCCAAGTTTTCAAGCAATTGCTTTTTCAGCTTTAGATTCACTTCTTTCACTAAAATTATGTGAGTGATTAAGGTTGGGGAAAGGCTGTTTGACTCTTTTTAGCTTGGATTTTTAAGAGAGAAAAAGATAAGTAACACACTATTAGTAGTCCCATTGGCTAGGGTTTGTGGAAATGAAGGCTTTGAAGTCAGTGCTCTGCTTTGTGACATGAGGGAAGAAGGACCCAGAGCAAGAATGAGACATACCTGTTCCACCAGGACTGGACCATGACAGGATCAGAGATCCAAAGGACTAGAACACTTTGCAGATTTTCTCTGGACAAGGAAAATTAGCAATATGTGGGAAGAACGTGTCCATTCAAAGATTCACAGCATACTCTGGTGGTCACTGACACACAGCATAACCTCAGTTGACCCAAAACTTTTCATCTTTTCTCCAGCTCAGAACAGATACATTCTCTTTGCCTCCAGATTCCTTCCTCCAGCATTTCTTTCCTTCCTCCACATTCTCTCCTACTAGTTCCAGCCTTCCAGACAGCATTATAAACTCAGATATTCATCCAGTAGATTAATATATTTATTATATCAGTGTGGCTTGGTATGTTCTTCTGCTCTGATCTTTGCTATAAAGATAACACATAAAATTTCTGTATAAGAATTGTTTGAATGAGACCATGTCTTCTTTTAGAAATTCTGATTTTAGTGTGTCCACTGAAGAAAAATAGGCACATGCATGTAATATAGCTCAAAAGGTTAAAACCACTCTCTAAAAATATTTGAATCTTATTACTCCTCCAAAACTGTCAGCCTGAAGCTTAGGTTGTTTTGTCTTGTACTGTACCAGAGCTCTAACTCCTAGCAGTGCTTACCTGGAGCCTTCAGGCAACATAACCAACAATTCTATGTAGTGACAGTACCTCAAATCTTTACCTTAAATTCTAACTTTTCTTTTTATTTCAATAATCAGATTGAGTCTTTCACCAGAAGATCTAACCTTTTACCACTTCAGATCTCCCTGTACCTACCTGTGATTCCCTCTTTGTACAATGAAGGATTTGATCAGCTTATTTAGGAAATTACCTTGCCTGACAATTCTTTGGAGAGTTACTTCTGACAGGCTGAGCTGCTGTCTCACAAGAAAGGTTCATTTTCTATTTTTCCAGAGGTGTGACATTACCTTCATGATGTGCTCGATTCAGAAGATGCATCTCTTGTTTTTATTAGGTGTCTGTCTCTCTTACCACTCCCATTCCCCACATTGGTTGGAAACCTCCTCTGCAATGATTTCCTTTCAGATCTTCAGTTCAAAACATTGAAGAAGACCTAGAACACCACGGTGTAATGAAAAATATACATATTCAGCAGTGGTAATCCATTTATTATAATATTATAGCATCTAATCCATTTAGTACACTGCAGGGAGTAAATTACATTGTTCTTGATTAAAATGCTACACAATATATTATCAAACATTTTACATTACTTGTTTTTCAACCAAGTTTTTATGTATATGAAAAAAAAGCCCCACCAAATGACGAGCTCATTTCAGAGGTTTTCCCTGAAAATTATAGGTTTGAAATTAATTGTATTAACTTCCTCCATTCTTTATTTATTGAGAATTTCATCAACAATTCTGGGATTTTTACATGTTCAGTATAAAGGTAAAAGACTTTAAACTACTACCTAGGCTGCAATTTTAGCTGTTTGCTATGGTATATCTTCAATTTTTGCTGTGTCCTCTAAAACTTTACACTGGTCGAAGATTTACTGTAAAGTACCATTAATCATTCCGAGAGCTCTTCGGCAAGCTCTTATAAAACTCTTAGATGCAAATTATCTAGACAACCTGATATTAAAATGCCTAGCTTTAGCAGCTGCTGTTTACATCCTTTGAGTAATGTTGGACTGGAAAGTGTCTCAGTTTCAGGATCAGCATGTAACATGACTAATTCACATGGCTTTTCTCCAAAAACATAACTGAAGTATTTCACAGAATCACAGAATGGACAAGGTTGGAAGGGAGCACAGTGGATCATCTGGTCCAACCTCCCTGCTCAAGCAGGGCCATCCCAGAGCACATGGCACAGGCTTGTGTCCAGATGGTTCTTGAATACCTCCAGTGAGAGAGACACCAAACTCTCTCTGAGCAGCCTGTTCCAGTGAACCTGCACAGTAAAGTTCTTCCTCATGTTCAGGTGGAACTTCCTGTGCATCAGTTTCTGCCCACTGCCTCTTGTCCTATTGCTTGGCACCACTGAGAAGAGCCTGGCTCCATCCTCTTGACACCCTCCCTCCAGAGACTGATAGATGTTGATGAGGTCCCCTCTCAGTTGTCTCTTCTCAAGGCTGAACAGGCCCAGCTCCCTCAGCCTTTCCTCATCTGAGAGATG
>VZSE01006395.1:2283169-2379752 GCA_013398275.1 Promerops cafer
CCACTGCTCTCCCCTCATCCCTCCAGGCAGTTGTTTCATCATAGAAGGCAATCAGGCTGGCCAAGCATGATCTACCTTTAGTGAATCCATGCTGACTACTCCTGTTCACCTTCTTGTCATCCATGTGGATAGTGATGGCCTCCAGAATGAAGTGCTCCATCACCTTTGTAGGGACTGAGGTGAGGCTGACTGACCACTCGTTCCCTGAGTCTTCCTCCTTGCCCTTTTGGAAGACTGGAACAACATTTGCTTCCTTCCAGTCCTCAGGCACCTCTCCTGATGTCCATGACCTTTCAAAGATCACCGTGAGTGGCCTGGCTTTGGTGTCCACCAACTCTCTCAGCATTTGTGGATGCATCCCCTCAGAGCCCATGGACTTGTGGATGTCAGGTTTGCCTAGGTGTTCTCTAACCCAATCCTCCATGACCAGGGAAAGGTCTTCCTTCCAACATCCCTTTACCCTGGTCTCCCGGGCCAGAGATCCCTGAGGGCTGGTCTTGCCAGTGAAGACCGATGAAAGAAGGCGTTTGGTAACTCTGCCTTCCCTGCATCCTCTGTTACCCGGGTTCTCCCTCCATTTAATAGTGGTCCCACATTGTCCTTTGTTTTCCTTTTGTTACTGATGTATTTGAAGAAGCCCTTCTTGGTGTCCTTGACATCCTTGTCCAGATTTATTTCCAGATGGGCCTTGACCTTTTTTGTCTCATTTCTCGTAACTCTGGCCACCTCTATATCCACTCTAAGTAGCCTGAGCCTATATTCATCTCTTGTGTATTTCCTACTTACACTTGAGTAATGACAGCTCTTTATTCATCCACACAGGTCTCTTGCTGCCTTTAACCAATCTCTTGCTCATCAGGATACATCATTTTTGAACGTGAAGGAACTGATACTTAAACATCAACCAGCTCTTGTACCACTCTTTCCTGCAAGGCCTGTAGCCATGGGATTCTTCCAAGAACATCGGTAAAGAGGCTAAAGTTAGCTCTCCTGAAGTCCATGGTTATAAGCTTACTGTCTGTCCTGCTTCCTCCTCACCCGACACTGAACTCCACAATCTCATGGTCACTACAGCCAAGGCTGCCACCAACATCCACATCTCCAACAAGGCCTTCCCTGTTTGTTAGTATGAGGTCGAGCACACCATTCCTCCACTGCCTGAGACAGGAAGTNCTGTGAGGTCAAGCACACCATTCCTTGAGGAAACCTCCACTGCCTGAGACAGGAAGTGGCGATCAAGGCTTTCCAGGAACCTCCTGGACTGTTTGTGCTTTGCTGTATAGCTTCTCCAGCACATGTCAGGATAGTTAAAGTCCCCCACAAAAACCACTTCTTGTGACTTTGAGGCTGCTTCAAGCTGCCTCCAGAGGACCTCATCCATTTCCTCCTCCTGATCTGGCGACCTGTAGAAGACACCCACAATGTCACCCTGACTACTCTGCCCTTTAATCCTAACCCATAAGCTCTCTACTTAATCATCATCTACCCCAAGACATTCCAAGTGTTGCCTCACCTAGAGGGCAACTCCACCACCACACCTTCCTGATCTGTCCCTCCTAAGGAGTGTGTAGCCCTTCATGATAACATGACATATAGCTCTGTGATTATTCTTTTTCTATCCACTAAGGTTAAATCTAGTATACTATATGTAGGTGATCAGTTCCGCTAAATTGTTTAAAAATCAGTGTGTCTTGAAAAATCTACAATATTAGTGTTGACAGAATGGAAGATCCAGCATATAATTCAAATTGCAACTTGTAGCATTATGGGGATTGTTTCACTCCAGCACACAGTGTAGGGAGGCATTAAAAAACCCTATTAAAGTGATTTTGTGAATTTTGTTGACCCCTAATTAAAAGCATCTCCTTTTTTTTTCATAGAAAAGCATTTGGCACAATTTTCATGAACTCATGTGAATCATGCCAGGAACAAAGAACTGCAAGAGACGTAACTAGACCCTTTCCCATGCACAGCTACTTCACATAATACCTTGCAGGGCCAAATTTTAAATTTTGTTGCCAATTGAAATTTCCTTAGAACACTTTAATGGTTTGAGTGGATTTTTTTCTGTGTCATCTCTAGGCTTCAGCAGATTATTCAAAGAGATGAGCATCCACGCTGGATGCTGTATCCCCATCTTCTACACTCTTGTACACAGGGATCTACAGTAACAAGCAACACACACAAATTTTTTTTCTCAAGGTTAGAGAGACACTAAGGATAAAGCCACTGCCCTTCCATCTCTTCTCCACTGTGCAGAAACACTGACCCCAGCCACAAGCAGCTGTACCAGCTGGGACCTCCTGTCTGCTGGGACAACTTTCTCTCTGCTGCCAGTACCTGAGTGAAGGGCATTTCATGCTGTGCTGCCACAGACATGCACTCTCCAGGGAAACCTGTCAGTTGCTGGGATAAAAGCAGATGTTTTCTCCCCGCACCACTTTTCAAGTCCCCTGTAGCCAGAGTGCAAACTGTGGGGGTGTGGAGTAGGGGAGGAAAAGAGGGAAAGGGAGGGGATGCGCAGTGACTCAGAAGGAGATAACAGCTCGTTTTACGTGGCTTGCCATTCCCCTTCCCCTCTTGACTCTTCCTAAATAGGTTATGTTCACGGGCTTTTGCATTCCAGGCATGTGAGTTCTATGGGCAGCATCCAGTGACAGCAATACTGACAAATTTATTACCAGGTTAGGGGCACTGGTGTATAGACAATTACTTTTTTCCTCACACCCTTTGTGCCTCAGTTAAGTTTATCAATATCTTTATTAGATGGAAAATGAGTGCTTATTTGTTCCCACTTCTACATTGGCTATCAGATGAGTCCAGTTGATCCACTACTTACAAGGCTGGGAAGAGGCTCCCTCCTCTCAGGGCTGAAGGTAACACCCACTCCTGGAGCCAGCCTCCCTCTTTACCCCTAGCTCCCCAGCCATGCCCAGTTCTCTGCCATGCTCAACTCTGCCATGTACTCTGTTCATGTGCTGGCTCAGGACAGGAAAAAAGTTAATTAAAATCACCTTATAATCATGCATAGAAAATAAGTGTTGTTGGACCTTATGCAAAGAAGTCTACTTTGTTTCTAACCTGCTTGTTCCCACATCTCACACAGAAGGGCCTGAGAGATGTTTGATTTGGCACAAAAACCCCAAGCTAGTGAGGCTCTTGCTTGGCTGCTTAGCTTGTGGGTCAAGTCATCATCTGAATGACTCCTAGGTTTTTGAATATATGGCAAAAAAAGGGGAAAACAGGTATTTTCAGCTCGTCATGGGCAATTTAAGGGGACAAATGAAAGGCTATGTTCTATCTAGGTGACTCTTTCCCCATTGAATTTCAAAGGCCTGCTGACATGACTCTCAAAACTCTGCTGAGAGAAGGATTTTTAATAACCAGGAGTGCCAGAACACATTAAAAGTCAGGGGCCTGTCCAACTCTCAGCATTGCATATTCATACTGTCACACAGCAAACTCAGTCATTCTTCATCTGTGCTTCTAGGCACAAGAAGGTGGGGTTAATAAGAAATGGTCCTTCACTTAATCACAGTGCCTTAAGGTTTCCTGTCAGGAAACACAGCTACCAATACCATGAAGTAATTTTAAAGGGATAAATAAATAAATAAATAAATGCATTGCCCAGGGATGATTTTCACTTTGGCTCAAATTTTTAATCAGGATAATAACACCCAAGAGCAGCATGGCAGTGCCTTTCTTTCATTTTGTGCCACATTCAAGTGATGTTGTTTCACAGCTTTAATGGTCCTGTCAGCATTCATCAGCAAATCAAGACACCCTCCAGAATACCACCATAAAAACACAGTGGATTTTTAATTGGAACAGGGCAGCCCTAAGCACACCAACTACATGTTAAATTGATATTTCTCACTACAAGCTCAAGATTACCCCATTTCAGCTGTTTCCAAATGAAGCAAATCAAGCTTAATGTGGGCTCAGCTGAACAAATGTATTTTCTTAGGTTTACAGCAGCTTTTAACTTTTAATGCCATGTCTTTTTTTTCCCTCTTTTAAAGATGATGTTATGGTAGGAAAATGTTACACTTGCCCATGTGAAATTTACAGATGACCTTTTTTTACTGGACAAAAGTTCTGTGGGACATTGGTCAGAATATAAATCCCAGACTCTGCTCCATCAAAAGCTGATAAATAAGTGAGGAAGATTAAGAGTGTAGTTTAATGAGACAATATGTTTTCCATTACAGATGTAATTATTTGCCAAAAATTGTCCTTTCCACATTCATTTTGTTTTGAAAAACAATGACTCCTTCATAAAACCCTCTAGTAGGTTTTCTGGATGCACCATTTCTTTGGAGATCAGTGGTTTGTGGTCTTGTTGATGTAGATCAGAAGAAGTCGCAGTCATTTGTTGCTCTTCCTGAAATCTTAAGTACCACAAGCTGCTGGATCATTTCTTATTAGTATCTGGGAATTATTAAAGTGTACCCAGGATTCCCATCCTGTCCCATTTTACAGTAACAAAAACCACAGGGGAAAAGAGGCTTTTGTTACTTCTGTGTTACTTTCCCATAAATTACATGGAGCATATTCCCCTGCCATTTTTCTGTTTAGCCAGTCTGTACTCAGAAGGTGTGACATCAAGAAAATGAAACACTTCCAAAGATTAGCTCAAATAGGTGGAAGATGGGAGGTGAAATCAGACAACACACACTTTGCTTGTTCCTTGCCCTAAAGAGCAGGAGGGTGGACTGGAGGGGATGACAGGCCATCCCCAGGGCAAGGTGAGTTCAAGGACATCTAGCACAGCATTCTTCCACATACCGGGCTCATCAGAAGAAGCATAAGGAAATCAGGAGTCAGGCACACAGCTCATCTATCCATCTTAACAGACACTCACTAGAGAAGATTTTCTAGTGGACACAGCCATATTTTCCATATTAATTCAGGAGACAGTGTGGAGCCGTCCATCAGGAGTGTTATGTGTCAACCCACCTACAGAGATGTTTATTGTTGGAATATATGCTTTAGCCTAGAAAAGGGTCAAAGCACAACAGCAGAAAGGAAAAGGCATAGTTAGACACCTAAACTGGCTGAAGATTGTATCCTTCTAGGTGCTGCAACTCTTCCACCTGTTTTGAGTTTAACCTGTCTACAGATACCAAAAATAGTATAAGGGAGTTGAGTCCCTTGGAAGGGGTTGACAGTAGCCAAGGTGCTGAGCAATGAACCGTGGAGAACTGGTGGTCATGCAGAGGCAACGCTGCTCCTGATGCCTTGCTTCTGAGGTGAGCTGGTAGTGTGAGACCTGGACATCAAGAGATGCACCATCACTTGCCTTCCAGTGACCTCCTCATGTCTCTGCCTGTTGAAGGGGTCTGGAGGACAGCAGGGAACTGTACCAAGGGCATCCAAGCAAACCCCACATGCTGCTGCACCAGAACTTCATCCCCCTCTGTGTGGAGCTTTTCTCACAAGAAAAGATCTGATACTCAGGGCTCTCTAGTGCTAATCCTCCTAGCAGCAAATTGCTCTCTATCTATTTTTCCTTGATTTCTCAGGAAACCTGTAGGACTTGCAGACTGTTCAACCAGCTTATCCTATACATGGAATGATGAACTCCAACAGGATGATGGAACAAAAATTTTCCTCCAGACTTCTCTGACATGTTTTGTTGTTGGATTTGGGTTTAGCCCTAAATTTTGTGTCTGTGTGTGTTGTTTGGGGTTTTTTTTAAGTAAACATATACATCACAGTAAGACATTCTCTTTCTTTTCTCAGTGTTCAACCTGAAAGTCAATCATCAAAGCTAAATTAAACAAGTGCAAACCTTTACTTAAATTTTAAACAGTAAAAAAGCTTGAAAAAAAAGATCCTGTACCTGAAATGTCATGTGTAAATTACCACCTCACTTTCAAAATTTATCTTGGCCAAATTTCTGGAATAAATCTATCAAATGCTATCTTTTGTGGGAAGCTTAGTTCCGAGAAACAATTTCCTACATTGAGAAGCAGAGGATAAGTACAACAACAAATTCAACCCTTTGCATATGGCTGTTTCAGAGGTATACACCATGATAATACCTTTAGAGACAGACACCATGATAATGCAAAACTCAGAAAGACTGAGGCAACACCTGTATTTTACCATTCAGCATCTACTTCGGCTCCATGCTAAGGCTCAGACCAGAAAGGTGCTGAGTAACCCCAATTCAGCAAACACTGAAGGGCACAATTTACTTCAAGCTTACAAAAGGGACTTCAAAATTAATGGGAAATCAAACAGACCAAAAGAAGTGGAGCAAAGAAAGCATACTTCATTATAATATAAGGCAATAAAATTAATCTCACATGAAGTGACCTCCACTGTGCAGGACTCCCTATTCGAGAAGATGAAAGTCCATTTCCATCCACATGAGTTTCCCCATCCCATTTAGAAAGCTGTTTCTTCACAAGTCCTTACTTCTACCTGTGCATGACCTGCCTTGGGGTGAGATATCAGCCTTCAGGGAAGTATCATGGCATTGAGCTGGAGTCTGATGGGGAACATGGCAGTATACAACAATGCAGTCATCCTCTTTGAAAGAGCAGGTAACTTCAGCACTTTCCAGAGGGCACTTGAGATATTGCCTTGGGACCTGTCTGACTTCATGCTCACAGAGGTGGAAATATGCAAAGTAAAGCTAAGAGAAACACCCTGGACTGATATTCTGCTCAGGCATTTGCATATATTATGTAGAGGGAGAAAGAGTATTTCAGGTACAAAAAACACCCATAGTGAAATGAAGGGGCTTGGTTCTGCTTGTGCTGATGACCCCGTTAATACGTGACATTCGTAGCTACGCGTTTGCATTCTGTACATAAGGGAAAGACAGAAGCACTCAGCACCTACAAATAATTTACATAAATAAGGGTATAGGCAACCCATGGTGAATCACTCACAAAAGGCTGGTAGAAAGGTATGAGAAGCAGCCTCCTCTCTTCTATTTGGCACTTGGCAGACTTGCCACACAGTATGTGGCAATTACCATGGTTCAATTACCTCAGCTAGCTGAGAGGAACTTATGCCCCAACTTTCTTTCCCCTGGAAAACTCTCAGGCTGGGCTGCTGCTGGGAGGATCAGTTGAGAAGTGACCATTGTGGCTTAAAACTTTCAGGCCCTCAAGCCCCCAATACTCAAATCATGGTGATTTTAGGTGAAAGTGGGCCAGAATATTTTCTTCCAACAAACTCATAAAGGTTTCCCAGTGGGAATGGCTCAGACCCTTTTACAGAGAGAAATAGCTAAAGAGAAACATGTGAGAAGCTCTACTGGAAACCCATTAGTGAAAGAAAAAATTTGTTTTCTAAGTTCAAATAATTCAACTAAAGAAGTACTAGCCATCAGAGAGGAGCTCGAATAAACATTTTACAAGTGGGTAGCAAAGAACCAGAAAGGAATAAATAAATTACTTCTCTGCCAAATAAATCATGCAGACTGCAAGCCTTCTGGGGCAGATACTTTAGCTACTGTATTTTGTCTTCAAGTTGGTACCACATGCAACAACACAAACCCCCCAATTCTTTAATGGGGTCTCTATACACTGGACTAATATCAACAGAAAATTGCGTGCAAGTAATAATAATGTAGACATGGTCCTGAAAAGGACTGTGCAGCCATGACCACATCACATCGTGCATCATTGAGCTCTTGTGCCTTTCTGCACCGAGAATGCTGTAGACCCAAAGCTGCAGAGATCTGAAGGCTGCCCAAAGCCCCAGCTGCCCCCACACCACGTCAGTTTGCAAGCTCATGCTGCAGTGTCATCCCACATGCCTCCACTTAGGAAACAGGTCAGGAAACAGGTCCCAAATAAAAAAGGTCCAGGCAAAAATAATGTGGCAATTTCTAGACAGGATTTTACAGGGTGTAAGTGGCATTGTTGTTACATTTGTAATCGGATAGACATATCTTAATGCAGCTTCAAAGAAGTGGCCAAGAGCAGCTTGAGGCAGGGAGGAAGAAATGTTCCCATTGGGAACACTAGAGAGACAATTTTGTGTGTGTGCTCCCCCTCCCCCGCAAATTACAGTGGGTAATCCATGTGTGCCTAACCTTTGGGCTCTCAAATAACTAATTAGTGTACTTTAATTTGTACATGCAGTGTTAGTGAGGTAATATTTCATCAGGTTTCAAATAGGAAAGGTTTTGGCAGGGTGCAATCTTTTCTTAGTCCAGATTGGAATAACAGGGGTTATATAAATGTAAATTACACAATTTGATAGCTGTGTTACGTCAGCATGTTATGACTTAAAGAGCTAAATCCCAAGACCCCTCGCTGACCAGTGAAATCAGGCTCCCATTGGAAGTTGCCAGTGGAAGCAGCCTGCAGAAGACAACCTGGTGAGGAGCCCCCACGGCTGTACCTTCTCATCCTCCCCATCAGCACCCTGCCCTGGCCACTTGTGGGCTTTCTGTGTGTGCTCCTCCTTCTTGACCCACTGCCAGCCAAGAGCTTCTTCTCACACCCACCATGCCTGCTTTCCTCACTGTCTCACTCTTTAATCTAACTGGCCTTTCTTATGCTTTCTTCTATCTTGTGATCTTTCTTTCTAACCTTCCTTAATTTACTTCTTCTAAATCCTTCTTCCCATTTTTGTCAGAAGAGCTTCATGCTATTTAAACAATTTATAACTCTGCATCTTTCTGAGCACTGAGAGTCTCTTTTCCCATTCCCATCATCATTGTCCTTCCAGCCCATCGCATTTCACTTTCACTGGCTCTTTCTTTGCCTTCTTGCCTGCCCTCCCTCTCACTCTGCTATTCCTTTAGTGCCTGAGCAGTGCCATGGGTGCCAGTATGGAGCCATCCATCAGGCCCTGCACATGGAGGGCTCTATGGAAGAGGAGGGAATCACTGGACACAGAGGTCCAAAACATTCCCATGGCCAGGTGGCCTTGGCAAGGTCGAGGTCCCCCATAACAACAGTGACTACATGACTTAGTAATACTTTTGCTCCAGGGAGCAAAACAAAATCAACTGGTTCCTGGTTACCTCATGGACTTCCCAAACACTCCTCATGAGATTGGAACAGAAAACATTATTGATGGTAAAAGGACAAACCAAGGTGACCCCCATCTCAATAAAGATTCCTCCATCAATTCACCTCCACTTTCTTTCAAAAACCTTGTTCAAAATTCAAAGTAGGAATCAGCTTAGTTTGGCCTGGATCATACAAAAATTGGTTCTTAGCAGATGACTCCTCACCAACACCTTTTTCTTCCCACCACAGCTTTTCCTGCTTTTCCCTGCTTTTCTAGTGGGCCTCTTGCCCCAGTGGCTGATATGCCCTGGAGGCGCTGCAGGCAAACACGTAACCTGGCTCCCCTGCAACTCCTACAGCCAAACCAGGCTTTCAGATTGTTTCTGTTGTTGTTGGCTCCTAGCACACCTTAGAAGAATCTGCTTCTTAGGTCTGGAAGAAACAAGGACTCCCCAAAATTTTGTTGGAGGATCATCTACATCATTAGCTTTATTATCAGACTTGCTTGCTGTCCTCTCTCTGCTGTGTCCAGAGCCTGACCTGAACATACAAGACTAGAATTCACCTTTCACCCCGGACACATCCAACATAACCATTTTGTTGCTAACCCTCACAGATTTGGTTTGTTTATTCATAAACTTTAAAAAATGTTAAGCAAAATTATTGAAACATTAATGCTTGGTAACATCATGCAAATGAAGTACAATCTAGCCTGTCTTTTCCATCAGGCATAAACAGATTGTCTCTAACCCTGTATCATTCAGAGCCCCCTGTTCTAGGAACTACACGTGCATAAAACCTTTGGGAGTAGTCTGAGGGCTCAACAGCTTTGATGGAAACAAGCATGAAGTGACAAATGTAATTTTTACCCACATTAAAATAATGATCTAAAAACCAGCAAGGGCCAGAACCTCAGTGCAGGAGACCTTTCACAGACACAGAATTAAACTGCATTCCTTCCTCCAAGGAGCTCGCTGGCAATTCACCAGGTAAGAGACAGCAGAGAACAGGAAAAGCCCAGGGAAGCAGAGGTGCCCAGCCTTGCAGGCAATGGCTGCAACAACAGAGTAACCTGGTTGTAGTAGAGTGAGGCTGTGTTTCACAGAAAGAAAAGGTCCAGAGATAGTGGGGACCTGTATATATGAATATCTAAGACTGCTCTCCTGGGGCTCCTCTGAAGACCAGAGCAGAAAGGACTCCTGACTGTATTCAGACTTCTGGCCCTGAGCACGTGCCTGCACTGGATGCACACCGTCACACACACCAAAAACAGTTTTGAACAAAACAGTTTCAATCCCTTTTCTCTGTTGCACCCCTGCGAGGATCTCTCCCACTTCACCGAGGCATGTTCCAGGCTGGTGGTGTAGAGAGGCAGTGGGACAAGTTATGGGACACATCCAAGAGGATAATTCAGAGGATATTGTCTCGCAAGTCCTGTTCCACCAGCACCTTCAGCCAAGGCTGTGCCTTATGCCCTGGTTCACAACAAAAGTTTTTGTCCTCCATCCTGCTCAGCATAACACCCTGAACACAGGAAGGGATATGGAAGGAGGAAGGAGCAACAGTTCTTCATATGAAACACGGAATAAACAGAATTGCTCAGGATGTGGACAGAGTCAAGGATGATGAAGTTCTGCCAAAATTTACAAAGCATCTCACTTTACCATTGAAAACATCTCTGAGAAAGCTTTCCAAAGTAAATTAGCTGCATAAATAGGTGGGTTTTTTCCTAAAGATTTCTAGGAAGGAAAATCCTGCTGACCCTGGTGTCAGTGCATTTTACATTACAGCATCTAGAAGTACTTTATAAAAGTTGCTAAATTTTCTTCTTTGTAGCAGAGAGCAATTATCCCCATTTGCAAGATGAGGAACAGAAGTTAGGTGGGTTGCTCGAGGTCGTACTAGGACTGAACATTGGTCTTTTGACTTCCAGGACCGTGACTTAAACCATAATCCTTCCCCTTTTTTCCACTACCATTGCAGTTTCCACTGCACTCAATACTCAGCGTGGTGGTTATCATAATTTTACACTAATTTTGACTAATTTTCTGCATCACTGCTCTGCATTTAATTACTTCAAAATGTATCTCTGAATCATTTATATACTGTAACTGCTTTTGTGTGTTAGAATAGAAGTATCAAGCAGTCTGGCAAAGCTCAGCACTAAATAAATAGACCCTCAGGGAAAAATCTGAGGGAGCTGGGGAGATATTTCTTTTTCCAAAAAAGCTGTGGCTAGCCTTATGCGTATTTCCCAAGTCTGTTAGAAAGTTTCACAGAGTAGAACTGAGAAAACAATTGCAGAAACCAATTTGATTGATGCAGCCTCCTTTTCAGTCTCAATAATTTTCAATAGGAGAGATCTGATTTTTTTGATGTGCTAATTATTTATACTTATTAAACCATGAAAAACAACAGGCTGGTGGGGAAAGCAAGAAATAGAAAATAAATAAGTTGCTTGCAATGAGCATTTAATTTACTAAAATGCTCGTTACAATGCAAAGAAAATTGAAAGGGCAAATTCAGTGTGTCAACAGAAAATCAGTAAGCAGCATTTCTGGTAATAGTAGAGGGCAGAATAACACTGCCAAGACACAGTCTGACCTCTGTGCTCTACAGAAGATACAGTGGGTTAGAGAGTGTGGACTGCTGGGGAGGATGAAACCACAGATCCCCAGATGCACTGAAACTGTAGTGATTAATGAGGCCTGAAAATAAGTATTTTATTCCAATTTTCTTAACAGGAAATTCTACATCTTGTCCTGTGGATTCTTTTTTAAGAAAGTGGAAAAGAGACACAGAAAATGCTGAAATGTTTGATAAACACTTCCAAATTAGAGAAAAACAATTACTGAAAATCATTTTTTATCATGATAATATATAGATGGCATGTAGACTGACATGCAAGCCCAGTTGCTGGAAACATTTTCTTATCTCTAGGGCAGAATTAACTGGCAATTTACACATTGGCTGAAACATCTGAAGACAGTCCTACTATAATGAAGAAATGGCAGAAGATGAGCACAAGGTTACCTTAAGCTATCAGAGGACATCTGGGTGCTTCTGGGCTTGGGCTGGCTCTGTGCAGGTATGTCTCAAGGCACCAGCTCCTTTTGCCAAGGGGTCTTCTCCTCTGGGGGATCCTCAGTGATCAGAAGGGGATCAGAAGGGGATCAAGGGGGATCAGAAGGGGATCAAGGATGGGTTGGGCTGCCCTGGGCCATCCCATGGGCATTGCAGAAAAAGCCCCTCAGGAAGCCCTTGAGAGCTCTTGGAGGATAAGGACACTCAAGAAGTTCAGACTTGGCAGCACTGCAGATCCCATCCAGAAAAAAAAATATTTGTGAAGACTTTTATTTGGCAATGACCTAATGCATGTAAGCAAAAAGATGAAAACTGTAGAACCACAGGTTTTCAACTGCAAGGATACCCCTGTACCTGGGCATGCTGCCCTGCCTGAGGCTCTGCACTAGTTTCAGCAACTGGGACTCCATCTCCTCTGATTTTAAGTCAGTGAGCTGGTTGCTTGGTCCCTTCTCTGGGCTTGGAGTGGCAGGAGGAGACCATCCTCAGGTGGAAATTGTCTCACTGACATTAGACATGTCTTTTAGCAGTGAACTAAACACCTTCTAGATATGTCAAGTTGGAGCACCAAGGCTCAATGGAGCTGAAATGACAAAACCACGCAAAGACCCCTCCTCTTGCTGCTGGGATGCAGCTGTTCCCATCCCTCTGATCCCTGCCTGGCCCCTGCCTGCCTCTTGGCCACTGGACCTCTCTTGGCATCCCTGAGGCCAGACCACTGTGGCATCTCCCCGAGTTTCTAGGGGGAATAAATGGAAGGCATACCCTGTTTCCCAAAGGCAAACAACAGTAAAAGTGGATTTAAAGGTACAGATGGCTGACTGTGCCCAAGATGCCAACAGGAAGTGGAGACCATGGCACAGCAAGGCAAGGACATAGCATTTGCTAGGCTGGGAAGTGGTTAGAAGTGTTTTAGCACCAAGGACCATAGAAGGTCCCTGCAAACACATTTGCAGACTAAGAACAGCACCACAGCGTGCACATGTGCTCTGGCACTTGTGAGAGAGGTCCCAGCAGGTGATGATCAGGTTCTGAGCTGTGCAGCACAGAAGCACACTAAGTCACATTTTTCTGAGATACTTTGAGTGCCATATTCCCAGGATTGCTCCTGAGATGCAGTGTGGTTTACACAACAGTCTTACTGCAGGGCTGAGCCAAAACCTACAATGTAGTCCTTTTTTCTTTTTTTAATATTATTCAACCAATCATTAATATTATTCCACCTAAACCCCACACCTTCTCTGGCCATTGATTATATGGTACAGAAGGGAAATTTTAAAATCATATATTGTATACAGAATATACTTTAATTACCTCCTGAAGTCTGTTATTTTTGGTAGAACATACCTCTAGTGGCATGCAAATCTGGATTTTATTATTATAAATTGAGGTTTGATTGAATCTGATTTGAAAATTAATTTATTTATGATAACATGAAGTCATAAAAAATTGCCTACTATTAGTTCAATATTTTATCCAGCACAATAAATAAATCCTAGTTCTCCTCAGTGAGGAGCAGGAATAAAAGTACTGCACTGCGAAAAGCACATTTTTTGCAAAAACTTTTCAGTAATTTTTACTAGCTGTACCTTCTTTGCTTTTAATTAATTTACAAAATAAAAAGAACACTAAGCTCTAACTGAAACATTCTTGAAGTGATATTCTGCTTAATTATGAAGTTTGTTTTCTCTGTGGTAGTGTGAAACTTTCAAGAAAAAATTCTCTGTTTTCTACTTATATATGCTCAGTTTGTATACTACATTACTAGAATAAGGCTACAAACACAACTGTGTTTCTATTGCTCCCAAGTTTAGGGACTCAGAGAAAAGGTTGCTTCCATCTCCATTATTATTTCCCAATTTCTTTGCAGGCAAAATTCAATCCTCTATTTTGTGCTCATTCAAAGCTGAAAATAGTAGCCACTGTCTTGCATTTTTCAATGCATTTCTTGCATTTCTTCCACAAAAAAATATTTTTCATCTCATTTTGTTACCAGATACACAGAAAAGAAGGAAGACCTGGCAGCAGGGTTTGGAACCTGACACATTCGGGAGCTGGAGGACTAAGATTTGGAAGATGACTCCAAGTTCACAATGATTCCAAATCAGGGATTCCTTTCAAGGATTATCTTGCTTAAACCCTTTTTTTAAAAAAAAAGAGGTTGGTATGGGTTGGTGACCTGCAGGGATCTGTGCTTCTGGCAGGGATGAAGCTGGGTGGGTGGTGAGCAGAGGAGGAGGTGATGGAGCTGCACATCAGGATGAAGTGGCAGGTGGAATGTGGCCAGAGCACCTCTACACACAGGCATGGATCCTGCACAGAAACCCTCTGCGGATGTGCAAAAAAATCCAGGACCCTGAGTGTCATAATAACTTCTCCTGGGACCTCCTCACATGTTCCTTGTCCAACTCCTGGGGCTGTCCCCAGCTGCCCTGCTCCTGGCTGGGGTGGCAGGATGGGCCCTGGCTGTGACACTGCCTTGCCATACCTGTACACTGACACTAACTACTTATGCCCTGGAAAGTTAATTGAATTTAAAATTGTGCCTTACCATTAACTGAAAAGTGAAAATTAAAACAGTATTAATTTTAAGGAGAATTTAATTTCAGAGAGCAAACTATTAGCAGTAACCCTCTTCTTCCTGCATGTTCTGCTTTACATCCAGATATCTCATCAGCAGGAGCATGTGTCACTGCAAACAGCAATGAGGATGTGTGTAATACAGCCCAGCAAATACATATTTGTCTGCAATTTCCCTAGGAGCTTAGAGGTTGGCATTTTGGGTGCATTTAAAACCGTTAGAGGTATTGTAGAAGCATCTTTGGCTAGAGATGAAAAATGCATTCCTGAGACAGTAGGTGAGAGGTCACACTTTAGAAGGAAGGAGAGGAAAAGATTCTTTTTCAGAGGTGGTCACCCACTATCACAGACATGCTGCAGGTCCAAACCTTGCCAAAAGAACATGAAGCACCTGATTTTCACCTAGTTATGGACTGAATTAGCTCTGCCACACTGCTTTCCTCCTTCCACCTGTTTTCCATGATGTTATGTTGAGAAAGCTTTGGTGAAGTTCATTTCCTAGTCTGGCTTTGTGGGCAGATGCAAGTGCTCAGCCATGGTTTCTGCTGACTCCCATGGAAAAGCTGACTCCCAACAGCAAAGCAAGTAGACAGAGTTTGCAATTCATCTGATCTCACATAGCTTCAAACTACAGCATTTCTGTGTCAGTATCAGTTCAATTAATATGAACTATGAAAAGAAACTATTAAGGAAGATTTAATAGGTAATTTTAAAAAGCACAGTTTTTTCAATAATATCAATTTAAGAAAACAAAAGACAACTGATTGCTCTGCTGTAATAAAAATACATATACATGGCAGTTTCGGTAATGTTTTATTTTATTTTTCCATTAGATCTGAGAGAATCAGAGAGTTTCCCCAGTGAACGTAACTGACTGAGTGATTTCACTTATTCCTTCTTTGGGCTGGATTAAGTTGCTGCCATCTGCTTAGTGTCCCAAGTACTTTTGAGGAAAATTCTTTTCACTCAAATGGTTACGTAATGGTACGTGGTCTCTTGCCATCCTTGAACAGAGTCACTGAAAAGACAGAGCTAAAAATAGAAAAAAATAGTTATGATCACCATCAATTGCTGTCTGTGCTCTGTCTTCTTTTAAGTCTGCCCTGCAGCAGGCTGTTAGCTCCCTTTACACTCACCTTCCTTTCTACTTCTACTCCTAAAGACCAAAAGTACAACACTGACCATATAATTCCATTCACCTGCTTCTTTACTGAGCCCCACAAATTTTTTTGGCTTATATGTATTCTCCAACAAGTCTTGGTATGAAGTTTTCAGGAGATGTAAAACTCAGTTTTTCCCTTGATAGCTCAGTCATTTTTCTAGCATCACTTAAATATTTGTCTCATTTCTCTGCTGCATCTGTTTGGTGCTAAACTGTATCCAGGGGTTTGTTCTGCCTTTGTTATTGAGGTTAGAATCCTTAACTGCTATGCATTTCCAGTGAATGAAAGATCTTAGTAAATAGTCAGAGAAGCATTTAGGTCATGCTTTTTACATCTTCAGGTGTTAATGGCCCATCTTTCCACTCTTGTATTCCAGTCCAAGAGTGCAGTTTTTTTAGCCCTATAAATAAGTAGGGAGAGGAGATCATGTCCCTATACAGACTTGATATGCACCACCTTCCTTTTTCATAGCATTGCACTGAAGGCTAATCCTCAGCTGTATGTTCACTATGACTCCCAAATCCTCACATATTTCCAAGCAGCAGACAAACTAAAGCTTCAAATACCTCGATATAGAATCCAGAGTTCTGAAAGATAAATAAAAACCTAAAAATTAAAATAAAGAGAAGGCTACCAGGGAATATTAGTCCATGCCAATATATGTATAATCTCATTGCACCCCATCACCATAATTCTTGAGAAGTTGCCAGTAGCACATTAAGCAATGGGATTGCTATCTGGTTTGGATGTTTCAGTCAGTTCTTCACCTGCTTCCTGAGGTTGGAGAACTGCCTTTGGACTATGGGGTTTTCCTTTTGCTGGAATTCTCATTCAGATTTATTTTTCATAAATGTTTCATCTGCCCTACATGTATTCAGGGAGGACAAAGCTGGGCAACATGCCTCTTACATATGGTGTGGAAAGCACTGAGGCTTGGGATGCTCATTATTCCCATAGGAGTCGGCTCCACGGTCTCCAACAGGCTGCCCAAAAACATCTGGCTCTCCTACAAGGCCAGAGTTTGTCTGTCAGGCTGTCTGAAGACTACTGCTAGCTGGATGTTCACTGGACGTTAGCATCTGTTTAAGAGTATTGAGCAACACCTTGCAACAGCTGGGGTGAAAATGCCAAGTTACATTCATAGACACTTCAACAGGAGTGCAAAATGTTAAGTGCTACAATTGCAATGTGAGGGAAAGGCTAATATTGCTCTAATTCCCATGCAAAATGTCTGTAATGATCACCTGAAGTTCAGTGCTTTACCTTCATCACATCATCTGCAACAATGGATGTCTTTTAAAAAAGTAACAGCAATCCTCCATGATAAATTACACGAAGAATCCCAAATGCTGAGTTGAAAGTCCTGCCGATAAACACCTTTTACTCAGAGTACTATGAAACTGAATAAACACATTCAAATTATTATAGATAAGAAAAAAACAGTTGGAGAAAAAAAATAAACCAGTGACAAAATGAAGTTGCTTCTCATTGATCACTGCTTCCAAGGATAATTTAAATGTTTACTGCTGCAAGAGACATTGCTATTCCCATAAATTCACAGACAGGGCTCTTCTCGCTGATGCCTATTAATGATCCCCCATCATTCATCATCTTTCTTTCTCCATTAACCTCTCTTTCTGTTCACTCTTCCAGTCTTTGAAAGGCCCAATGGTCTAATATATTGTAGCCAATTTTTAAAAGCCCCAAGCCCCTTTTAAAAAACCCCAACACTTTCCCTATCTGAGAAGTAACAACAGAAACTTTTATTTCACCCCACGACTCACTCCATATGACACCTATAAACAATAAATCAAAGCACCAGCATCACCCTTCTAACCTCCACTACTACTCATACTGGGGTAATTTAAAAAGCTCTTTTTAATTTTTTTGGATAAATATGAAATGACAGCCCAAGAATACGATGGACCAGCATAGATGCATCTGGTATCATTGTAAAATGAATTTTATAAGGCTAATCCAGTTACTGAAATTTTAGAAGTTGGGAAACTTTCTGTCCCAGGTGGCTTAACAGGTGACTCCTATAAATTACACAGTACATTACAGCAGCATCCACCAGTCTTGTTAGAATAAGAACTCAGTCAGCATTTCCATCATAAACTCGTATTTTCAAAGTTTATTAGATAGCCATAAAAACATTCTCTAAGTTGAGTCTTGGCACACAGTGGATTTTCACCTTATGAACAAACTTTCTGTGTTACAGAAAGCAGGATAATCATCTGAAACTCACATTTCAAATTAGATCAAAATTTTCAAAGCTGATTCAAACCAAAACCTCTCAAATTTTTAGAACTCCTCTTGCCCTTCATTCTTTGTTACTGAGGATATTAAGTTTAACAAGGTTTTGTTCCTTTATGACCTATGATTTCTTGCTAACTGATCCTGAAGGGAGGTTATTGAATTTGCAACATGATAATTCCTTTCACAACAATGCACCAGAACATCATAAAGGGAATCCTACACCACATTCTAACAGAAGGATATCCCAAGCTATGGTGAAAGGAAAAAAAAAAGGCAAATACAGTCTTTAAAAAAAACTTTTAAGTTTGTCTGCAGTCTTATTCTCTGTCATTAGGTGCAATAATTGAGGTGAAATAATTATAATTAAACAATACCTGAACATTTAAGATGGAAATTAAACAGAAATCCTAAACACCTCTACATTTCATGTATTTCTCATTCTAATCTGCACATACTGACTTTTAAATATGCACACAGCAGACTTGATCCCAAATAGCCCAGAAACAGTAGCTCAGGCACAGAAACAGGACTTTGAAGGACACATGGTGATTGTTCAATATGTAAAGTATTAAAACCACTTCTGTTGGTACGTCTGAAAATTGAAGCAGACAACAGTGTGAATTCTGTGCAACTTAAAGCTTCTCTGCTTAATGCAAGGAGCTCGATTTGTATAGGTTGTTAGCTCAGACACTTGTGTCCCCACACTTCAGTTCTGCCTGCCTGTGTTACAGGAGCATCATCATGCTGGAGGTAAATGGGGCTCCTCAGAGCCCGACAGACCTTGGCTCTCACAGACTCACACCAGCCACACTGTGCACGCTGAGCACGGTGCTGTTCCCTGTCCCAGGGGAGAACACACAGCTTTCAGAGGATCTTCTGGATCAGCTACTGCCTGTTCACATGCCTCCCCTGCTCTTTAGATGAAGCAAGAATGCAGAACCACAGCCTTCTCTCTTAAATTTTTGAGGGGAGTTGACTGGCTGCATGACTAACACCTGAAGTTGCCATTTTGGTTCAGTCCTTCAAACACACATTTTCTCTAAACAAATAAAATATTTCAGCAATTTCTAAAGGACAGGCTGGCTCAGGTACAAGTGTTGGCAAGGTCAGGGTTATTTCCATGCTGTCAGTCAGGCTGCACATATCCTATTTCTTCCTCCAATCTAACTGCAAAGTCAGCTGAAGTCTGTGGAGGGCATCTTTCCTTTACACCTTGACTGCACCTCACTGTCATGCAGGAAGGTGTGGAGATTCAGAGCTTTGCATCTGCTTTGTACTTGCTGTAATTCCTTACAGGGGTACGATGCAGGTCAGTGGCAATTTGAGCTGGTCAGGCAGAAACAGGCAAGACTCCAGACTGTCCCACTGAACAGGATGCATTAATTTGTTGTAAGGACAAATAAAACAGAATAACAAATAAACAAACCAGAAGTACACATGAGAAATGTCAGATTGATAACCTCACTCCCCTTGTTGACAGCAACAAGACAAGAGAAACTCCTTTAATATCCTCAGTGCTTCATCAGCTGTGCTCAGCCACTCTTCTTACTGGGGTTTTGCTCCTCCAAATCACAACATTATTAATTTACACTACACACAATTTACTGTATTTAAGTGCTTTTGGAAGAATGTAAGTGGAACTGGTTTCTGTTTACATTTTGGCTTCATACCTGAGAAATCCCACATCAGTGATGCCTGCTGTTCTTTGCTACAGACTTCATCGAGCCTTTGCTTTGCATTGCCTCACACCCAACTTGTGTGAAGTACCCTTCCTCACAGACTGAACTTATCTGTCTTCATAGCAATATAGGAAAGAAAAGAAAGAAAAAGATAGGATAACTATTGACAGAGCACAGACACATCATCCTCACAGTATTTTTATTTTGGTTACATTCTGGTAAAATCACCGTATTCGAGCCATGCTCTGATATGATAAAATTGCTGTCAACAAATGGTCTGGGAAAGGCATAACAAAGGTCAATCCCAACCAAGGGAATATTTCACATTCTTCCTGGCCCAGAAGGCTTCCCATGGTCTGAAAGATCCACATACAAAAGAAGCTCTTTCCCATTTGATTCCTAAACTTCTGTTAGCCTTTGCTTTCTTCACAGAAGTACAGAAACTGGAGATGGCACGCAAACTTTACAGTGAGAAGAGCTTTTACAGTCCCTATGGGCAGAAGAATGTTTGCTTAATATCTTTCACATTTAGAGAGAACTGTATTCCTCTTGAGATTATTCCTCTGTGTTCTTTTTGTCTAAGGGATGTGAGAAGGGCAATTAAAAGGACATGCTTGTCTGCAGCAACTCCCTAAACCCTAGCTACAAGATCTCTATGTGTCACCCCTTGATCCACACTATTTTTCATTGCTACTTTTGTTGACACTATCTAGGTAGTGCTAAGTCCTCCAGCTCTACTGATTTCCTGTGGAAGACAGGACATTGATTTCAACAGGCTAAATGACTGATAGAGTTTGGATTTCATGCTCTGCAGCTTTTTCATGCATGCTTTTCTCTTTCAGCCTTGTAGGATTGTCTCATTAATGGCATCCCCAATCTTTCCAACTACCAAATACTCCTGACTACTGAGAGTTTTCCCCTCCCTGTTTCCAGAGGAGGTGGAATGCCCTTTTAACTGGCTTTTTATACTAAATTATTTTATTTTATTTTATTTTATNNNNATTTTTATTTTTTTATTTTATTTTACTTTATTTTTATTACAGATGGAAAATATAATATTCCTATTACAATAATTCACCTGTAGACACAGTGTATATGGAAGAGTCCATCTAGCAGCCACCTCATAGTCCCTGTACAAATCTGGGACTCAATGCCCACCATAATGGGGTTGACAAAGGCATCATGAAGGTTATTTTTTGCACTTTTATTGTCTTGGGGGTAGTTCACTGTACCCCAAGAGTTTTGGACAAGAAATTGAGAATTTATTAAAGACATGATGAGGTTTTGCATCCTGAGATATGTGTGTGAGCTTCAAAGGAAAATTTTGCCTCGGGTGATTTTGGATCAGCAAGTGATTCACCCACAGACCATGTCAGCAGGTGGTCAGTGGCCATGAAGACTTCTGAACTTCATTGGGCTTCCTTGGTTTGCAAAATTTAAACAGTGCTGTGTTTCCTGGTTAAAAGGAGTACCACCTTTTGTCTTAAGACCATCATAACCTAATAAAACACCAGCAAAAAGAAGTATCTGTGAAGAACTGTAACCATGGCTCAATTAGAATAACATCTAAGACAAAAAATCCCCCCTTGTTTCTGAAATGCTTTCCACAGAAATAACACCTTGCTAATCAACAAAGTTCAAAAAAGATTCATTAAAGGCCAGACTGCAGCCATCAGACTGCAATGTGATGCATAGGACAGTAATAAAACTCAAGTCATGCTCTGATGCCTAAATAAATAAATAAATAAATAAATAAATAAATAAATAAATAAATAAATAAATAAATAAATAAATAAATAAATAAAAAGGAGGGCTTCCAGGACAATATTTCAGCGCTTTTTAGAAGCCTTAAATCTATAGTTTAGTTGGCTACTTTGTGGCAGTGCCTTACTGAGTGTTTAAGTATTTATTTGCAGTTTCCACCCAGAATTCAACAAACTTCTGTTTAGCAACCAGAAATCCCATTTTTGAAAAGGAGAGGGACCAAACAGACATTCAATCTTTCTGAGTAAAACTGGTAATTTCTGTGGTTTCTTGTAATGGATGGGCTAATTTAAAGCACTAGAGCCACTGGAAAATAACAAGAATTATTTTATGATGGAGGCCTTGAATACATACAGAGGTCTTTGGTCTTTTATGCAGGGACAATGACTGTGCAGCAAACTTCAGTATTACTGAGAAACTTAAAGAAAGAATAGCTGCTTGGATTTTTATTTTTATACAAGTTAGCAATGCAGAACATAAATTTCCTCCGAGCTTTGGCAAGAGCTCACAGGTAGAGCACAAGGCAGGACATCCAGAGGCTCTGACCTACAAGTCATCTCTATCAGCAGGCTCAGCTCCTGGCAAACCAAGTGCCTTAGTTTCACTCCACAAAAGAAACCACCAGTATTCCATGCTATCTTCTGCTTGTCCCACGGTACAGGAACAGACTGGGGTGCTCACCAAGCCTCCCCTGAGGCTCAACAATTTGTCATGCCCTTGTCACATACAGTCTGTCACTTGCCAGGCATCCAGACCGGTACCCACAGACAGGCACTAGGGCATTGGTGTATTTCTTTGCTTAAAACCACCACTTAAGCCAGTGTTTTCCACTTTATCTGCTTGTACACACTACTTTTAAACAGTTTGACAGAGCAATCTTGTTTAGAGACTTTAAACTTTTTTAAGACTTCAAGTTTTTAGTAACTAACAGCAGGGATCACCGTTGGGTTTGGATACCTTTGTACATATGTGTATAAATACACACACATATGCATATGGTTGAGTGGATGTAACCAGTCTGCCTTCATGTGTATGCTGTGAGCAAATTACGTTAAGTACCAAATAAACAGAGAAGAACATCTAATTCCTATCCTGAAGAAGCAGCTGAACAAAGTCATTTAAAAGATAGCACAGAACCCAAGGAATTAAACTAATGTTTTGCAAATATTTCCCTCATTACTCACTTGTTTACTGGGATTCTTAACCTAGTTTTCCACAACTGCGCTTACCCTGTCTGTCCTATCTGTCCATCAGTTTACCCTAATTGTATTTGGCAGACAGTAGACATCTTAGAGGACACTCACACATATTTGCTGAAAATCTGAAATGTCTGATGGAAGCGGGAGAAGAACTCAGCTGTTGTTTAATCTGTTTGGCAGCAGATGGCCAGTCCACAGCCATATGTTCTCTAGAAAATGAATATGTATGTGTTTCTGATCATCACACACAATGTCTTGCTTAACAGCAGAAAAAACATAAAAGAGATTAGAGTACTGTGGAAGGGGAATAGACCAGAGGCAGAACTGACTGTGCTGTTGCAGAGGTAGACTGGCAGTATGGATAGTGCTGAGGAGGGTAGGAATAGAGCTTACTGCATTGAGATAAGGCATACAAGACAGGACAAGAAGCCTAGATGAAACTGCTAGTTCTGCTGCTCAGAGAGTTTTGATCTTTGCACAAAAATATCAAATCCCTTCCCTCAAGATCTGGCTTCCTCCAGTGCTCAGGCTCCTCATCCTCTCACCATGGAAGGCCTCAACTTCCACACCTGCTTCCCCAGGAAAAATTTTGTTTGGGAACTGCCAGAAGTCTAGTATGCTGCTTGCACCAGGAGAGAGAGCACTTGGCAGCCTCCTGCTCAGCTCAGATATCTCAGACTGTGATATGTCTGGATCACACCAGCTCCTGGGACTAAATCCTCCAAGTCACTCCCACACTTGAGTTCCTTCCATGGCAGTGAAGTGCATCTCCTCCAAGCCCCTGGCCTGTTCCCTCCAAAATATCTCTTCCTTTAATTGGTCTTGGCTAAGGAATGAGTACAAATAAATCCATTGATATCACAACTTAATGCTCAGCATCTTAATGCATCAAATCTTTATATGACTAAACTTAAACTCTCAGAGACACAATGTAAGGCTAGTCAACATCCATAAATCCAGCAGTTAAAATGAAAATAATGTAGTAGAGAAAGAGATTTAACCAAATACAGAATAGCTGAAAGTAATTCATGCTGTCTACCCAACTACCTGCCAGCGAGGTTGTAATTCAGCTGACAGTGTTCTCAACAGATGTTGTCTGACTGTCAAAAAAAATAAAATGTCTGGGTTCATTTCCAATATAGAAATGGAATGGAAATAAATATGAAATATTTTGCCATCTGTTACATTGCTGAGTCACTAGAGAATATTATCCCCAAATGTGCATATTTCTAGATTAATTGGTCTATAGCTGTCTGGCAACTAGAATTAAAAAAAAATTCTCCAAGGCACTGATTCCACCACATTACAGAAGATATATGGAGATGACTGCTGCAAAGAGAAATATTAACCCAAGCACTAGGAGAAGGCTACAAGAAATCCTTGAAGATACTGTGCTGTCTTATTATACATTAATTAATTTGCAGATTTTTACAATGAGCCTCCTGAGAGCCTGTAAGTATCGTGTCTTCAGCCAAGTCACTTATTGCCTGGACTTGGTGGACAGCCTGTGCTTGCAGGGATCTCTGTGTGCCACACAGCAGGGTGGGATTGGGGGTGAAGAAAGGAGAAAGAGGGATTTCTCCCCAAGGAGAAAGAGGGATTTCTTGGGGTGAGACTTTGTGTTTATGTGCTGTTTGAATGCAAGCCCCCAGTGGGAGCAGCATAAGGCTCAAGGCAGTATGAAGCCTCGCTATGCCGCAGATTATGCCAAGATAATTCATCCACTCCAAGTGGCTGTGCTGGTACTCAGAGGAGCACTAAGCCTCCTCAACTTCATGTCGTTTTTTCCCAGGGTGTTCTTCATCACACCTTGTCTCACCTGGACCTACATGCCTGGCACTCTTGGAGGTGCCTTCCAGTGCACAGGATTTCAGATGACAGTTGCAGAGGAAAGTCATGCAGCCTAGGAGGGCTGGGATGGCCGGGCAGGCTCCATCGTGTGTCCTGCCTGTGTAAGGCTGGAGGAACCTCCATGATTTCTCTTCTAGTTGGTAATTCCCCCTCAGTGGTGAAGTCTTTACCTGATGGACATCTGCAGACAAAGTACCCAGTTTATGAAGCACTCAGGTGGCATGAAAGGATAAGGATCACCTGCTCAAGGGTTGCATCACCTTCTCAGAGCACAGCAGAACTCCCCAATCTTTTTCAGAAGATAATGGATAATTTTCAACGCTGGCTTAGTATAAAAGAAACTGTAACCTCTCAGCTAGATCTCCTCTAGACAGGAGATAAGTCTTGCAACTCACATGAGACCAATCATGAGGTATTTGCCTGTATTCTGCTTCATTACATGGGGCATTTCTTCAAGTCAAGCATTAGGCCAAGGTTACCATTGTGATACTGAGATGGAAACCAATGGCCTGCACCAGGTTTGTCTCAAACTATGCCCACTATTTACCTGTCTGTGCTTTACCCCATTCAAATGAAGATGTGTTTGGCAGAGAAAAGCAACTTGATGGCACGGTAGAACTGACACTTTGGAAGCCCTCTTTTCTACTTCTTAATATTATTTCCACATTATTTTTTTTTATTGCTAATTGCTAAATGATACCCATCATCCATTGCAGGTAAAGTCGGAGAGAGCAAGTGAGCTGAGACTTTGACTCACACCCAGAGAGCCTCTGGGGTGAGGACAGTTACAGCCCCACTTACCCCTGTGAGAGCAATTAACTACCAACCAGGATGTACCAGAAATACAGCACAAGAACACACTCCTCTAAGGCCTTGGGCAGCTTCAGATCACTTTGAAATCAAAGGGAAATGTGAATGCTAAAATCTCCCATCTAAGCTCATACCTGTAGTTTAGATAATCTCTGTAAAGACTCTACACTTATGTAGTCAAAAAGCTAAAAACCTACCACTCTTCTCAAATCTAGCAATGTGAAGGGTGGTTGAGTACTTAAAGGAATTGCAAACCATCCTAGATATTTTTATTTAATACCATAAACCAAAGTTTGAGAACCAGTCTTTTTGCAATGACAACATTTTATGAGTTGTATTTCAATGAAGTGAACTCATTAAAAGAAAATGAGTTTGTTGACTGAGGTTTTTCTGCACCAATATTGGTTAACACTGGTGAATAATTTAAAAGGTCCTAACAATTCAGTTTAAAAATGAGGCAGATAAAGGCACCTGTTCAGATACCAGTAACCTAAAGTATTCATAGTGATACAAGAGTCTTGAGACCAGGCACTAGAAGCAGAAAATACAGACAAGAACTTGGCCTGTTGTGTTTACTTGAAGCACATGGGTCTCACTGAATTCAACAGAAAGAACAGACAAAAGTCAGAACACAGAAAAGAAGATGGGGTCAAAAACAATCCACATAGGTTATACCAGGAATCAATAACATTAAACAGCAGAAAAAGGTAGTATTACACCAAGGGAGAGGGGGTAAGATGGGGGAGAAGAGCAAGTCTTAATGAATAAACTCAGTAAATCAGGCCAACTCCCCAGAAAGTAAAGACAGCTCAGACAAAATTTCCACGGTATTTGTACAAAAATGCAACAACAAAGAGAAAGAATTTAAAGGAAGTAGGGACAGCAGCATGGGGAGACTAAGAGAAAAAGAAGCAAAAGACCCATGAGAAAAGCAAAGATTCAACAGGAATGATAGTGTAGAGAATAGCTCATATGCACCAAGCTTTTGGAAGAGAAGACTGAGTCAAGTTTAAGTCAATTATTCCATGTGAGCATCATCATCCCAAAATTCATCATTTGCATGTTTTTTATGTCTTGGAAGTGAAGTAGACCTTTCCTTGCCCTGGTCATAAGCATACTGTTTAACAGCAAAAACTCCATTCATCATGCCTATGAGGCCAGGTTTGCCTTTTGTCACATGACCAATGTTGTAGCTCTCATGCCTACCTTTTCCTGCATTCTGAAGCAGAAATAAATCAAGATTCTCAGTTTCTCTAAGGTGCTCATGATTGCTATTCTGCATAGTGTCTTCTCACAGAAGGTTTCTTCATTATTACCTCATCCTGCTGCAAAGAGAGCTTCTTCAAGGATCTGGTTCTTCCCTCTTCACCATGAAGTTCCTAACCTCTTTTCCATCTTGGAGTTCCATATGGTCATCACCCCTCACAGGATGTCCGAGCAGTTTTGGACTGTCATGGCTGTCCCCTCTTCCAGCACTTTCTGCCAAGACAAGACTGTGCTTCGTCCCGCTCCCCCTGCCCAGCATCAAGTGTTACCCACTTTGCTATCAGGGAAGTATCCATGCCTAGGCAACAAGATAATGCTTGAGCTATGCAAAAAGCTGTAGCTATGCAGAAAAAGTAGTTACTTTGTAACAGGGTGTGTGAATGAACCACTTTTTAGAAATCAGCAAACTTAGCAGAACAAGCTAACTGCAAAACCACTGGCTATTTGAGCAGAGAATCTCACAGAGCATGCGCAGAAAACAGAGGTGAAAAGCCCAAGCCTGAGGAAGACTTCTGAGCCTTCATCAACAACGAGCACCAGGAGACTGACAACCACGTCCTGCAGAAACCACGCATGTGCTACAAGGGCTTACATAATCATTAGAAACTATGTTGTAATATGAAGGCTATGAAAGTATAATGTGCACATTAAGTATAAAAGTATAAAATCTAGTACTGTGTGAAGAATGGACCAGTGAGTTTGTGGTGGAGCTATCCCCCTCACTCCCAGCATTGAATAAACAAATATCTGCTCTATAGGCCTTATACTATGGAGTACTGTTTTCTTGCCTAGTTTTTGGGCATCAGTATCTAAAATAGAGCTTTAAGGTTTTTTCCCCTTAAATTGCAGATGTCCAGGGCAGAGTATCTGTTCCTGGGTAGCAAACATTGCTTTTCCTACAAACTAACTTTCAGAATACATCAGGTAAGTAAGGTATCCTGTGGGTAGCTAGTCACCTGTGTGTGCACAGCTGAAAGATCAGGATGAGTCACTTCACTCAGAGGATATCTCTTAGAGCTGAATAACTCATTGTATAGGCTGTGCAAAGATAAGGGAGAGCTCTGGAGGGTTGGATTGTCGGATTTTTTTTCTGATAATAATACTGGGAGCTATGATAGCTCTCCTCCCCTTGCCTTTTTTCTTTCCCGAAACTTTTCTTCATGGGATTTCATTTGCCACATGCACCCATGCATACAGTGCACAGGACAGTCTTAAGTGTTTCTGTTTGTGATACTGGTGATGATTTTCTTCTGGTCTTGGAGAAAGGGAAACATCTGCACTCCTTTTCTAACTCCAGTCACAATATGCCACTCTCTTTTTATACTCTCCCCAAAGCATTCACTGCAGTCATTGCTGGGTCTTCACCCTGTGGCCCAGTCCAGCATAACTGCTCTTATATTCTTGCCTCCTCATATCAAATATTCTGGGAGTGGACACAGCAGCTTTCCAATATTTACAGCCTGTGCCTGTGTGCTGTTTCTGCCTGCTAGAAAGGGTCAGCTTGACTCTCTCTGGCCTGGATGTGTACAAGCCAACAGAATTCACTAGAACAAGAGCTTAAAAAAATGCAGTGACATTTTATTCAGTGCAAGAGAGAGATGCAGCATGATAACAGGTACCCAGTAATGTGCTGGAATTGAAGGGTTTTTAAATTAATCTAGACAGTGCTATGTCTGACCTGATCTAGCTGTTTTCACCAGGCAGTTCCCACCAACATCACTTTCAGCAGTGTTCTCATAATTTTAAATCTGACACTTGAAGAAAAAGGACAGCCCTAAGGTGGCTTTCAGTCACTGATAAGGAATCCATCTTTCCAGTTGTGTTTATCTCCTTTATTAATTCCTGTAGCTTGCATCAAAGACAGTCTGTCTGGCTCTTTGATACTGGACCTGTTGGGGAGAAGTTCTTGGCAGATGCCTAAATGCCAGTGCTTGTGTCTTCTCAGGCTGGGCAAGATCAAGTTCATAGTGTTCTGGGGTTTTTTTTAAATAAAGAATAGTATAGAACAAAACAGAACCTGAATGTTCAGTTGGCAAATACAGAACAACGAACAAACCCATAGATTATTACACAATACATGAGATGGTTAAAATAAACATGCACTGAACAGGTAAAATGCTTAAAAACAAAATAAGGCTGGAAGTTACACTTCCTTTTTAAATTTATTCCCCTAGGAAAGTCAGTACTAATGCTAATTTAGAATGCTTACTTAATACTGGATATTTTTTCTCCAGGAATAGTGAATGTTTCTATAAATTGAACAAGCAAAGGTGCACTTAGAAATAGAGATAAGAGAGTAGTCTTAGCTACGAATGCCACAATGGAAGTCTCCCACTCTGATGTGTGTGAATGAAATCTCCACAAGCTTGATTTCTAGGCTTTTTTTTTTTGGCTAATATGGTCTGCATGAAAGAAGGCGAGAAAAAAGAGGAGAAAGACTTTAAGAGGAAAAAAAAGTAGAATAGGTCTGTGCAGCTTGTTTTACTCTGCTGCTGGTGAAATAATAATTTGTTTCCAAATAGCCCCACAGCTCCCAATAGCCCTGATTGGCTATTACTCCACTGTTCTGGCAAGTTGCTAATGGCTTTGCATTTTCTTTTATTGTCATCAAGAGTGTCTAGAGTTCATTAAGAATTACAGGAATAGCCTCCATGCTTTTCAAACTAGATTTGGGAATATATGCAGAAGAGATCAGTGATTATAGGCTTTGCTAATTCTATGGTAGCCCATCACAATCATTGGAAGAGTGAATAAGAAAAACAGCCACTTGGGAAGCTGTGAAAAGTTGTAACTATGGATAATAACTGCTTGTGAAAATGGAACATAATACCACTTATCTGGTAACTGTTGTATTTAAAAGCCCTATCAAGACTAAAAATAAACTAAAAAGATAGCATTTTCAATAGCTATAACCCAAAACTTTCTATCCTGTGAAATTAAAATAAAATACTTACACCCATTCACACACTTCTGACTGACCATAAAGATCTAACAGTGGCAACATTTACTTATAAGACCTTAAAAGACACAATCCTTTCCCTAAAGGGGAAAGAATGCATGAAAAACTGTCCTGTCTGAAAACCCAGAGGACAGCTCAGGGAGCTGCTCACAGAGAGATTAGATACCACATAAAAATATTACATTGACTCAAACATGGGAGAGAAGTAGAAAATATAGCCATTGAAGTTTTATTTTTCCTTCTATTACTTCTCAGCATGTAATATGTTCTTAAAGAATCAGGAATGTACTGAAACATTTAATTCAGATTCTCAGAATTTAAAGCCTTTACATGTAGCAGTCTGGATACTTTCCCTGCATTTTCCTTACCTGTGAGTTTTACTTATAACCAGATATTGAACTAGACACTCCTACTCCAAATGCATGAAATGCTAATTGAAATGAGGCTGGATCCCAGCAAAGACTACTAGACTATGGAATAATCTCCCAGAGCAGGTGATGTAGAATAAGCTGCTTCAGAAATGGAAAAGTAGACCAGAAAAGGTACAAAGAAATATAACCAAGAAAACAATCCCCTAATACAGAGACAGCACCTGGCCTGTCTTTAAGAGCTGATGTGGTATTCTGCAACTTGCAATCCTTTGCTATCCCTAGGAAAGCGTCTGAAAAGTATTAGAACTACTCAACTGGTCAGTATGGGCTGGCTTATTGACAGGCACTGGTCTTCTACAGATGGTGCAATTCACTTAACTGACTGTTTTACTTTCATCTCAACCTGGCAAAGAAGAGAGTACAGCACAGTGACAAATGAAGAGGTGTCTGGGGACAGAAAAATGAGCAAGAGCTCATGGTTGTGCAACACTTCTGCTGCCATCAATCTGGCCACCTACCACTGTTCCCTCGCCCCAAAAGCCAGTCTCCACTCCTTGCCTTTGCACTTTTCAGTGGTCCCACACCCTCCAGTGCTATTGCACAGTAGAGAGAAAGGGAACTGAGTGCCCCAGCATTCTAAGGGGAAATTTCCCTAGAGTTACTAGAGGAGAAGACAGTGCTCGCAAACACTGGTGAGCAACTGGACACATTGCAGAATTGGACCAAAGGGACAAAACGCCTGCTGAACTGAATGTGAGCAGATACCAGGGGCTTAAGCTGTGGCTGACTGAATTGAACAAAGCCTGGGAGGTGAGAACATGGCCATTACTACAATAAGTCTACATGTTTTGATCCATACTATAAGGATGAGCATTATCAGGAGTAGCGATCAGGGCACACACATTCCCCTGGAGATTAATCACTGTTTGGAAAGAGCTGAGGGACAGACGGCCTTAGGGCATTAACCCCAAATGGCCATTAATCCCCCAAAATGCCATCTATTCATGCCTTTGTCACTATTAAAAGGCAAAAAAAAAAAAAAGCAAAAAAAACGAAAAAGGAACCAAAAACCAAACTTTGAAAGGGAAAGGAACAGACTGAAAACCAGTATTTTCTTCTTCCTTCCTGTGGGGCAGTTCAGATGTGTGCAACAAGTCAAATCAATCAAATATTCAAGTATTGAAATATCAAACTTTACTAGGACAGAAGTAATTCTCCCTTTTCCTCCTCTCTCACTCAAGTATAAAAGTAAATACAGTGCCTATAAGAAACTGAGGGGAAGAGACAGACTGAGATACAATGCTGGGCTTTAACCTGGTGTATTTTATCCATTAAAAGGCCATGTCGATCTGACCACTATAATCAGTTTCTGAGATTCAAAATAGAAAAAATGATCTTCGTACTAGGTGCAACTGACTCCCAAGGTATCTGTATACACATAAAGTGAAATAATTAGACCTTGAATGAAAAATCTTGACAGTACAAAGAAAGACCATGATCTAATATCAGAACAAAGTTAACAGATGTCATTAAGTGAGACGATTAGCCGATGACGGAAGGTCGCACCCAGTTTACTTTTCACAGTTGACAGATCAAAGTTATTCGTTCAGTTTGAGCAAAGACTAAATACAGTTACCCTAGGAAAATCCTTTCACATAACATTAAGTCTCTCTCTGTCTTGTGTTTCTTAGACACAAATTGTCAGGAAAAATACTAGTGAAACAGTACAGAGCAAGGGCAACCAGCTCACGTCGTAGTGAATGGAAATTCCCTTAGTAGTAGGTAAAAATAAATGTGTAATTGTATCCAGTGGCCTTTACACTCATGTGAATCACATGCCTGAGATATTATAAACCTGACTCTAGCATGAGTTATGCAGCTGTGAATTGGGAGAAGCAACTGAGCCACATCCTGAGACAAATCCAGCCCCCAGGTCCCCTCTGATGCTAATTCTCATTGTCCACCCTCACCCACATTCCCCTCTCTGCCCCAACCCCTGCCTTGCTATCACTCTAACCCAATTATCCAGAGCTTGGGCGCAAGGCCAGGAAGGACCATTCCCACTGCAAGTGGCCATGGGCTGGGTGCCACTGGGGGTCTTAAGTGGTAGGGGAACAAGGTGACAGGTGGCACAGGGAGAAGCATAGCTGCCTTTCCTCTTGTCCATTCAGTCTACAGGCTTGACTGGGTTGGTTTAAAAACTGTGAGCCTTTATCTTAATGCTACCCACTTTTACAAGCTTTCAATAATACCCATGCCCCCATCTAACGAAAAAGGAAACATTAGCCTCCAAATAAGTCACAGAACAGGTATTAAAAACATGCTCATACAATAATAAATAAAGGGAAAAATAACACATTTATACTGCAATAAATATATTCATAAACTCAGTGTGGTAGAGTTTCAATAGGCTGCAATTCAAATATTCTACAAAACCCTATGTCAGCTAAAGTTACCATTTGAATGCAGAGAGACTAGCATTAAAGAATGTTTTGAAATGCAGAAAGATTATGCTGGCCACTGCCCTGTGCAAACTGGGGGATTTGTTGCCTGCCAAACCTGCTGCAGGATGAGAATCAAGACATTCAGACCCTGACAGGGAAGAATGATTGCTTCATTGTGTGAAGGTATTTCTGTTACATGAAGCACCCAGCAGGGTTCTTCATCAGAGAATCGCACAGTGGATTATAAAATCTCTTAACTCTGTGGTCCTCAGGAATTTCAGCAGTTATCAAAGTAAGAGGACCAAAGAAAGTGGTGCCTAACAGAGAAAAGAAAGGAAGGATTTAACCTTTGTCCTGAGGGTGATAAAATAGCATCACATGGCTGAAAATCAGTCTAGCTTCAGCCATGTGATGCAGTTGACACAGTCACTTTTGTGAAAGTTACAGGATGGCATCAGTAGTTGAAAGGTCATATTTGAAAGACTTTCTAAATACACCATCAAAATACTGGCTGGAAGACTCTGTGAGGCCTTATTATGCAGCTACAAGTCAGGACTTATTTGCTCCTTTTTGCACTGAAAGCCCTTGTAACATTCCCAAGAGCAGCAGGCAGACCACGGGAACTATAGCACACAATTGAGACATTTGCTTGTGGTACAGGTAACGTACCAAATCTCATTGCAAAGAGCTCATCTCCTCCTGTCTCAGCACTTCTACCATGCCAGTTACAGCAGCGTTTAGGTGGAATTATGTCTGGACTTAACTGGCAGAAGACAATTTCTAGAGGCATCACTGAAGACATGGACCAAATTCTCTGCACTATGTTGTTGGGAGAGCATAAAAATAGAATTGTGTGTTTCAATCTTCTTTTGAGGGAACACATGTCCCTCAAAGCAGCAGGAGCTCTGTCACCACTGGGGGTTCAAACAGACCGACTTCACCTGTGGAGTTGGTAATTGTTCTTTATTTCCTCTTCTCAAGACTGTTCTGCTCTTATCTTCCATGATCTAGCTCACCATGTCCTGTCCTTCTCCCACTGGTTTCATGACTAAGCCTTTTTCTAGTTCTTCCTCTACCCAACTAGCCAATCCATCCATGCCTGTCTTGGCAAACTCAGCTCCTCACCACTCAGTCATGAGTGCTAACAAAGGTCATCTCCTACACCTTCTCTTGTAGTAACTTCATCTACTTGTAAACATGTGCCTTTTTCCTGATAATTCTCTCTCTCCTGACTTTTTATCTCCCCCTGTGTAACTCCCTTAATTACTCTGGCTCAGACAATTAGCCTGCTTAGCTTTCTGCTGATATCCATGTGATCAGAACTCATGTCCTAAACTTCCCTTCTGAAGTATTCCTGATCTCCCATCATCACCCGTAACACCAAGAGGTTTTTCACAATCTACCCCACACTTTCAGAGACACCAACTCTTAAGAAATAGATGATACAGCTGTCTTTCACCTCTTACAGATAAATAGTCAGCTTCTTTTTAAACTGACCTCTCAAATTTATCACAGAAACTTGGACAGATCCAAAAATTTTCTCCATGGTTTTGTGATCGTATTCCTGCATGCTGACTCATGTAGCATCAGATGAGAGTTCAAGATCCAAGAGCATAAACTGCCCTAAGTATCTTTAAAGGGGCACAACATAAATTTCTCACACTTTTAGAATATTTCCCCAAGTGTCTCTAAAGGGGAACTGGCAGACATCCTGAGCTGAACAGCCTTAAGCAAAAATTTTTCAAAAGGGTAGGCTGCCAGCCTGCGAGCAGTACCGAACTTATGCATTCCCCTTAAGCCAGAGTAACCTTCTTGAAAGCAGGTGAGTAATTCCAGTAAAACTTTTCCCAACTTGCCTGTACAAGTTCAAGAATTTCAAGAAGACTGCAAGATAGGTCCAGATCAATTTATTCTGAAAAACACCTTGAAAAAGCCCAGAAGCATATAGAGGCTAGGAACTCCCCCATTGTGCTTTGTTCCCCAGAAATCTCAGACCTAATCAGTCAGCTCATGAAGAATGAAAGAAGCCAAATTTACAGTCAGCCTTCTTCTGCCTTTTTAAAAAAGAGGTACAAAGTTGTGGGAGCAGTACAACCTTCCTGTGCCTGTGACCAGACCTGGGAAAGGATCCCATGTGCAGCTATGAGTGCAGTTCATTGCCTTGCCCCAAGGCAGCTCCAAGGTGGCTATTAAGTAATTGCAGCAATGACAAGCAGCCCGATGGCTTTTCAGATGATTTTACGGACACACTGCTGGCTAGGGAGCTATTAAACCACAGGCCACCCAGGCCTTGCTGGATAGTAACCATTGTCTGTCCCTGCTGGCTCATCTCTTCATCCTGGATGAGTTAGATTTTAGCTGTGCATCAGGCCCCACAGCCCTGCTCTGGGCATGGCACTCGGTGCCTGCCTCCCAGCTGGCTGCAGCTCTCACCATCACAGCACACACTGTCAGGCTTTCCCTACCTTAGCCATCCTGTCCAGCTCTGAAGCATGTAAACATCCCTTCAGTCTATTTATGAAGGATGTACTTCACAAAGGGCTCAACATTCTTCCCATCACAAGATTTTAGAGCAGGAGGCTAACCCCAAATCATTTCCAAACCAACACTCTCTTTCCCCTATTTTATTGCCAAGTCTGTTGTTTTCTGGTGCAATTTTTAGGAGGAGGAATGTGCAACACATCCCAGAGCACATCTCTGAACAAAAGAAAGAGAGCTATTAACCAGAGTAGTGAATTAAAACTAATAAACACATCATTGTACCCAACATTTATGGAAAGGCTTCCTGTTGGAGGGAAAATCTGTGGCCAGCTCAACACATATTCTTCTTTTTTTAAGGAAAGATTATACTCTCAGGGGTATCAAAAGTCACTTTTTATAGCCAGGTTCTAAATTTCTGAAACCTAAGATGTATTACGGGAACTTATAATATTAATTATATTTAGTGGGCGTTTTATTGTCCATACAAGCCACACTATTAAAGAAAATATTTTTTTCCTAAGCTATATACGTGGGTGTGTGTGTGTGTGTGTGTATATGCAAGTGTGCATGTATGCATGTGTCTGCTCTTGAAGCGTTTAACATGGTCAGCAAAAGAGTTTTGTGTTTTATTTTTAAATGAATATAAATGCTCAAAAGATCTTACACGAGATGCAAAAGAAAGAAGAAATGGACAAAGTATTTGTGACTGCAAGCAGCCAAAACAGTTCACAATCTGCGTACCAGCAAGAATTGGTCATATACCTTATAATAAAGTTACTGCTAGTTTTTGCCCACACACCCAAGAAAATGTTTCAAAGGTCTGTGTCTCTTCAGACTTCTAACTCAGGAAATAGTTAGGAGTGGTTTCCATACAAAAAAGCAAGCAGATATGTTCACATTTTAAAGGAGAGGGACAAAAGCACAAGAATAAAAGTAATGCTTCTGCTTGAGCATGTGTTTCCCTCTGGCAGTCTGCACTGAACAAAATAGCAGCCTGGGTCTGCAGGCACTAGAGAAATGGGAAATGCTACAAGTGCAGTCCACAGAAAGTAGAGATGACATCTGTCCAGCAATATCACACATCAGGTGGTGAAAGGGGTATGTCCAGCCACATCCTCCAACACAGACACTGAAATGTTTACTCAAAATTCCTAGTCAAAACACTGGGAAGTGAGCTCTGCTTTCCTTTTTTTCCTCTTTTACCAGTAACCTGGAAGGTTAGCTATGCAAATGTAGCTCTCACAGCCATCTCAGACTTGTTCAACAGCAGCATGAAGGGAACACGGAAGGAAGCTGGTGCCACAGAAGGGGTCACCATGGATATATCCATATACCATGCACTCAGACCCAGCTGCTGGGGAGCAAAGAAATGTTTGCCAATAATTGCTGCTTTCAACCAGTTGTCCTTCTACCACAGAGAGAGAGAGGCCTTAAAAGTTGAAAACTGTAGATCTGGCATCACACTCAATCTCAAAAGAGAATAAAAATCTTGAAGGCATTTTGCTTTATCTTTTTTTCTGAGCCTGAAAAGTAGTTGTTATCTCTTTAAAGGAGGAGAGTGGCAAGCCATATCTCTTGTATACTTTCCTACTTTGTGTAAACCCTCATGTTGTCTTATCTTACCAAGGGATCTGTTGCACAACCACCAGTCACAAAAGAAATCACAAGGTCATGAAAATCTTATGATCTGTCTGTGGTGAAATTTCAACCAGCAACAATGAGTCTCTTCAGTGCGATCACACCGACCTGATTTCTTACAGAGGTTTCAGCAAAGCTCTTCTCTGAAAGAACAGAAAAATGTACCTGATAGCACCACCACCATATAGACTGACCTAAGCTGATCTGGTGAGCCCTCCTCATACGCTCAGCCAGCCACAAAACCCAGTGTCTTACAGGCTGAGCCATGTAAGAAGAGAAGCTGGTGCTGGGCTTAGTGAGTTCTGGACATCAAGGAAGAGCTGTTTACCAGAGGATGGTCAGGGTGCACCCGAGAGACAGATTTTCCTATGGGTCTTCTTTTACTCATCAGCTCATCCTGGAAGTCCTCTCTCTTCTGCTATTGCCAGTTCAGGCCCAGGTCAGGCTGTGTGCACTTCTTTCTTCTCCCTCTTACGACACTGTTTCTTACCTGTCCACACACAGGTGTGCACCCAAATTGCTGGCTGCAGCTCTTCTGCCATGGGCATTCAAACTGCTCAGCCTTGTAGTTTCCTTTGCCCTGGAAAGCAAACAAACAAACAAGCAAAAAACAACTGTCCTGCATCTATCAGAAATGGAAGGCCAAAGTTAAATCTGTCTTTCAGAACAAGACATAATCCAATTTATTGCTGAATTTAATGTGAAACTGAATATACATTATGGCTTAGAAGGAACATAAGCTGTACCTCAGACAGAACAGTCCTTGAATATAAAGGTAAATCTCCTGAGGGCGAGGTGGGCAAGCAGAGCTGGGTTTATTATTCAAATTTTTTCAGCTTGCAATGATGGGCTAGAAATCTCATGAAAACTTGATTTATTGGAAGATTTCTAATACTTCCTGCTTCTTCTGGTGCTGGAAGTACCACAAGAACTACATTTCTGTGGTATTTTGGTATTTCCACTTGTGGCCCCAGCTGGAACTAAGAAAGGAAGAGGCACACACACTTGGAAATGGTGGGGTTTTGGTCATCTGCCTTTTTTTAGAATCACAGGGAAGGTTTTTTCTACATCCACTTTGAGGCAACATATTTGCGGAGGTATTCTCATTCTAGCAGATGTTATATAAAATTATTACTTTTCAGTTACATAAAATTTGCACTTTAGGTTGGAATTTTATGAAAAATGCCTCTCTGGCTTACTGGTTTATATGAACTCTACATAGTTCTGCAACATAAGAATTTCACGATGTCAGTCATGCATAATAATAATATAACAATCTAAAATAATAATGTAATAAATCCACTCACTAGTCATCATGGGCCAAACTCTGGCAACCCTTTGTAAAAATGTGCTGCAAACACATGTACAAAAAGTCTCTTAGCTCAGTCCCACTGGCCTCAAGCCAAGAAGTTATCTAACGGCAAATCAACAGACAAGTGTCACCAGAAATATCTCATAGCTAAACAACTCTGCTGTGAGCATAAGTTATTCCATTTCAGATGTGGAAAGATTTAATTGGGTTCTATGCAATTAACAAACCTCAATTATGAGTAATTTGTTAGTCATGCTTACTTTTGGCTAAGCCTTGCTTTTTTCCTTCTCTCAGCTCTCCTTCTTGAAACACCTGCAAGTAGATGCATGGAGGGGGGACGGTGGTTCTGGCCAGAACTCTGATAAAATGTCTCCTTGGTACAGATTTTAATTGTTTCTATGAAAACAGCTGCTCTCCTTAGAGAATGTGCCCATGGGCAAAGCTGTTTTCACTTCCAACAAAGGCCTGAGGAGCTGCACTGACAAAAATTACCTGCTGGAAACAGTGAATCAGTGTGTCTCCAACCCAGCCTGATGCTGCTCCCCATCTTGCTAACCTGGTCAACCCTGCATCCGTGCTGGGCAGGTGTCAGTCACCTCTGGTGGAGAAATGGTCTGGTCTGCCTCTCATTTGGACACAATAAGAGCTGGGGCAGCAGTCCAAGGCAGGGCAGATGCTTTTGAATCACCTGGTGGAATACACCTCCATGCTGTGCTAAATACCCTGCTTCCACTGGGAATGTAGCTCGTGCTTTCCCTCCAGCTCTCCTATTACACGGTGTATATCTTAATCATCATTTACCTCCTGAAATTTTAACCATATCAGCTTTCTAAATACGGGCCTGTCTCATATTACTGCTCAACAAAAGTCTTTGGAATCAACAGAGGATGAATTTTATTAGCTGCTTCAATCTATATATGAAGACAATTACAAAAAAAACTAGGAACAAAGCAATTTTGACTATGAAGAAAGAATTCTGAGACTGAAAGCCAGGGTTTACTGGAGAAAAGATCTTACAGATGCTGATTGTGCTCATGATGGGACAAAGAACAGCAGTTCCTCCCAACTTAAACTCAGATTATTCATTCTCCACAGTCAGCTGTCCTGGAGTCAATGTAAACTTGCGCTCCTCTGCACTGCTGTTCTGCAAAGTGGTACTCTTTGAATAGAAGGGAATTTTACTCCAACTTCAGTAAAGCAGGGCTCAGAGACCTCAAGCAAATGGGAAAAACGTTAGTTCAGAGATGGAAGCAGTACAGCATGACCAGAGGTCATCCTCTTTAGCTGAGGCTTAGAGGCAGGCTAACACAGCAACATTCTTTTCAGCCCCACACTTAAGATGACTGCAAATATTTGTGTTGATGAGCTATAACTTGGGTGCCTTCGCTCAGCTCTCCTCTGCTCAGCATGGCTGCACAGCCAGCATGCCATTACTGTCTGCAGCCTCTCACCCTGGCTGAGGGCACTTGTCAGAGCAAAGCAGTACCAGGTCTGATGGTGTAAAATGCAACCAAGGCATCTAAATGCAACCATACTGGCATCTAAAACGTAGGAGAGAAAAGAGAAATCCACGGTTGGGCATCTCTGAGCTTCTCCGCAAGGCTCTGCTCTCTTCTGCTGAACTATCCCTTGAGACACATTTGATGAGGCTGCCTACAGATTTGTACACCTGCTCCAGCTGCTTTTATTCTTTCTGATCTCTTCCATCACCTCTTGACTACATGCTCCTTATGGCAGTTAACATCTCCCCCTTTATGTCCAGTAGGTACACGGGACACTGTGTCTTCCCTATGGAAGGCAACAGGTTCTGTCATACATCAAAATTTCATTTATTTCAATCTCTTCAGTCTGAGGCAGACATAATGGAAGTCTGAAGTTCTTTTTCCTCAAGGACATAACAGAGAGGGGCAGGTTACCTGGACCTTAAAAGCCAAAACTTTACTAGGTTTTACAGGAAAATACTTACTAGGTTTTACAGGAAAACATCTGAAGATTTTGTGCCTGATAGAGCGGTTATTTCCAATCAAAAAGGAAGTCTGTCACAAAAATTCACAGTTACCAAAAACTATCAGAAATATTTAATACTCTTATGAACATAACCAGAGAGTAATTAAGCTTTGGAAAAGAAATCTCTGCAGCAACGGTGGTTATGTGCTATGTCCTCATTTGCTGGGGTGAAAACTAAAATCTAACAAGAGAACTTGCAGATTTAACATAAAATAACAGCCAGGGAATATAAATAAAATGTAATATAGCAAATGGGGAATAATTATTTTGTGGATTTATGACACCTGTTTCCCTGTTCCATATTCAGGACTGCTAAGGGAAAAGAAAAAGGTACTCACAGAGGTGAAAAGTTCTCATAATTCTTTGTTATTATTATTTTTCAATTAATTTATAAATATATGCTTACCACACAGTACTTTATGAAGAAAAAAAAGCTGAGTTATAAATAATATTTCCACTTCTGGGAGTTATTTTAACCTGCAAATTTTTTGTCGTTGTCAGAAATGGGAAAACACAGAAAATATGCAGGTGTCGATTAGTTTTAGTCTAGGATCTTGCTTTTAATTAGATTTTTTTAAAATACTGATAGTGGTCTTGCAAAAAAAAAATGGCACCAGAAGGCCAAGACCCACCTGGAATTAAATCTGGTCAAGGATGTCAAGGACACCAAGAAGGGCTTCTTCAAATACATCAGCAACAAAAGAAAAACAAAGGACAATGTGGGACCACTATTAAATGGAGAGGGAACCCGGGTAACAGAGGATGCAGGGAAGGCAGAGTTACCAAACGCCTTCTTTCATCGGTCTTCACTGACAAGACCAGCCCTCAGGGATCTCTGGCCCGGGAGACCAGGGTAAAGGGATGTTGGAAGGAAGACCTTTCCCTGGTCATGGAGGATTGGGTTAGAGAACACCTAGGCAAACCTGACATCCACAAGTCCATGGGCTCTGAGGGGATGCATCCACAAATGCTGAGAGAGTTGGTGGACACCAAAGCCAGGCCACTCACGGTGATCTTTGAAAGGTCATGGACATCAGGAGAGGTGCCTGAGGACTGGAAGGAAGCAAATGTTGTTCCAGTCTTCCAAAAGGGCAAGGAGGAAGACTCAGGGAACGAGCGGTCAGTCAGCCTCACCTCAAAGGTGATGGAGCACTTCATTCTGGAGGCCATCACTATCCACATGGATGACAAGAAGGTGAACAGGAGTAGTCAGCATGGATTCACTAAAGGTAGATCATGCTTGCCAGCCTGATTGCCTTCTATGATGAAACAACTGCCTGGAGGGATGAGGGGAGAGCAGTGGATATTGTCTGCCTCGAGTTCAGCAAGGCTTTTGACACTCTCACAACATCCTCATAGGCAAACTCAGGAAGAGTGGACTGTGTGATGGACAGAGAGGTGGTTTGAGAAGTGGCTGAACAGCAGATCCCAGAGGATTGCACACGGTCTAGTTAGAGGCCTGTCACTGGTGGTGTCCTCCAAGGTTCAGTACTGGGCCCAGTATTGTTTACTTTTTCATCAGTAACTTGGATGAAGGGGCAGAGGCCTCATCAGCAATTTCCCTGACAACACAAAGCTGGGAGGAGTGGTTGACACCTCAGAGTGCTGTGCAGCCCTTCAGAGTGACCTCGACAGGCTGGAGAGATGGGCAGAGAAAAACCATCTGAAATTCAACAAAGGGGAATGCAGGCTCCTGCACCCGGGGAGGAATAACCTACAGCAGTACAGGATGGGGGCTGACCTGCTGGAAGCAGCACTGCAGAGAAGGACCTGGGGGCCCTGGAGAGCAATGAAGAATGCCAAAGGTATCCTGTAGTACATTTGGAAGACCATTGGCAGCAGGTCAAGGGAGGTGATCCTGCCCCTCTACTCAGCCCTAGTGAGGCACCATCTGGAGTGCTTTGTCCAGTTCAGGGCTCCTCAAGACAAGAGAGACATGGAGCTGCTGGAGTGGGTCCAGAGGAGGACTACAGAGATCATGAGGGGACTGCAGCATCTCTCATATGGGAAAAGGCTGAGGGAGCTGGGCCTGTTCAGAGATGACTGAGAGGGGACCTCATCAACATCTATCAGTCTCTGGAGGGAGGGTGTCAAGAGGATGGAGCCAGGCTCTTCTCAGTGGTGCCGAGCAATAGGACAAGAGGCAGTGGGCAGAAACTGATGCACAGGAAGTTCCACCTGAACATGGGGAAGAACTTCTTTACTGTGCAAGTGACCAAGCGTTGGAACAGATTTCCCAGGGAGTCTGTGAAGTCTCCCTCACTGGAAATATTCAAGAAGTCTGGCCACAATCCTGTGCCATGTGCTCTGGGATGACCCTGATTGAACAGGGAGGTTGGATCAGATGATCCCCACTGTGGTCTGTTCCAACCTGACCCATTCTGTGATTCTGTGAGTCTGTGAATTTGTGATTCTGTGATTCTCTCCCTCAAGTACATTCAGGTAGGTACACAGGCTTCTATACCAATTACCATAAACATGCTAAAGGGATTAACAGCTTCTGCCTTATTGTCTCTTCCATCCAATTTCCCTCTGACTGGTTTCTAAGTACAGTGTCTCATATCACAGCAAGTCCATACCGTTAAAATCACTCCACCTCCACTGCCAGTGGTGCCTCTGGTACCAGCAGGTTGCACACTTAGCACTGTTACAGTCAGTGATGGGTGAGCTCCCGGGCAGCAGCGATAAACCCCTGAGACCTTTCCCTGCCTCCCAAGGAATGCAGCAGGGTCACGGCTTGAGTGGCCTCAGATATTACAGCACAGACACCCTGGAAAGGCTTATCAATAAATAAAGCCATGACTTTAGGTGCTTAATTAAACTCGAGGGACAAAATCCTCCCTGCACTAACAAGCAGGGAAGAGGGATACCTGCTCTATTTGTGAATGCAGGAAAAATTACGTACTTATAAAGAGATCTGTGGAATTCACACTAGGCCAGTAATTTTTTCAATGTTTTTGACCACTAGTGCTGGTTCTTTAATGCACAATGCAGTTCTTGCAAAAGCAAACACGTCTTCAGAACAGATGCCAGGGGATGGGTAGACAGTAGGATGCAAAGACTCTAGGCTCTATTTGCTGCCCAAATGCTTGCCCCTGAACTCCCAGTCAAGTAACTTCATGAATTACTTTAACCTCCGCTTCTCAGAAAACACACTTTACTTTGATCTTTGAACCATGATCAATAGAAGGTGCAGAATGGCAGGGAAGAATTTTTCAGCTCAGGGGGAAACAATGTAGTTCAAAATGCTCAAATAGCCTTAAAAAGCTCCCAGTAGAATGTGTCCGGAAATTGCAGACCAGTTATTTGCTTCTTCCTGATGGTTTAAAATAGGATCACAAATTCAGTTCCCGTTCTTCATTCTGTGGGATAAGAGCAAGACCTGTACATGACAAGGACATTTCCTTGTAGCAGCAGAATTTGCTTGAACCCAGACTGAGCTTGATCCTCTGTCCTACAGCTACAATAAAGTGGATGCAGGTGCCATATGACTACACTGTCTATCACGTTATTCCAGAAGTTCCTACACATAAATAATGAACATTTAACAAACAGCTACATCAGCTAAGCAGCTTCCAAGATGCATTGGTCTACCACAGGAAAAATGTACTTTTTGCAGCAGAAATAGCAGCATTTCACTCACTCAGGGAGGTTGTTTCCAAGAATAAGAGCCACAGGCATGTGTACAAATTAACTGGTAATAAACATTGACTTTGGTTACAGTCACTGGGCCAAATTCTGTTTGACATTATATCTGAACCATCTTCAGAGTGGTTTGCTGCAATCCTGAAAATTATTGCCTAGATCCACAGGTGCATTAAACTGATGCCGTTCATTCTATTCTAATGTCAAATGCATACTGCAGTAGTGGGTTACATAACTAGTTCACTTATTTTTCTCCATTAAAACACCAGATTGGCCATATTCCTTGCTTAAGCATGTTGAACATCCCTCAGGTTTGCATCCAGTGGAGGTCACTCAAAGATGCTACAGCTCCTTATCTGTTTGTCACTCTGAGGTTGAGTCCAGTGCTCGTCATCTCACCCTGCCCAGCAGCCATAGGAGCTCAAAGACACTTTTACAGCCCAGGAAGAGAAGACAGCACTGGGTGGTGTCCTCTAAGTACATGTTCAAAAACATCATCACATTTACAAACAATTAGTTCTTGCAGTGCCACGCTGAGAGTCCAGACCTTGCTGCAAGTGCTTGCTGCATCACTGCTGCTGCATCACTGCTGCCTGCATCACTGCTCCCTATCTAATCCTCCAGGCAGGTATGGAGGAAGCAAAGAACTCCAGTATTTACTGAAAATCAAGCAACAGAGAGGTGAAAGGAAATATTTTGGCTCCAAATGAATCCTTGTCATGAACAGCAGAATATACTGAAGGATCAAGAACATAAATTCCATCCATGACCCAAATGAACACACTTGCTCTCTTTTTCTGTAACCCAGTGGTAGGCATTCCTCTCAAACATCTTGCTAGTAAATACAAACTCAAACACATCTGTAGCATTTGTATGTGCACAAGCCAGACCCATCAGTGAGGCTCATGCCATGCCAGTTCTCAAAGTGTTGACTTTGAGAAGTGCGAGAAGGACCCAGCAGCAAAGGGGAGGAGGAGAGCAGCAAAACCAAGAGTTTAATACATCAGTGCTGTGTAGGGGGCAGGACGGGTGGCACAGAACCAGATTTTGCTCTGCTTCTCTCCTTACTAAAATTCCGGTGGCAGGACATTTGTTGCAGCTTAGGCCAGTATTAAAGAAGTTAAGAAATTGTCCTCACAGCCTGCAATTCACTTTTCAGCTTCTACATGATAAACACAATGCCAGGGTTTACTTAGATGAGTATCTCATAGCAATTGCCAGCTTTATCAGCCCATGTCTTTCAAGTGATAAGAAATTTTAGCATCTGCTGACCTAAATATACCTGCTGAAGTTCAAGCTGACATTTTTCCCTCCTGTTTGCCCAGACTGTAAGCATGCACAGCACAGCTGTGCCAAGCACAGTTCAGCCAAGTGGCATTATCTCTGCTCCTTACCAGGGTGGTGTCCACATCTTATGCCACACTAAATCGTAACAGGGTACCTTTTGTGTTGGCAAAGCAGATATTTGAAAGATTTTACATCAATGTATTATATTTGCATACTTTTTGGTACAATTAGGGAATGATGGTAAATTATTAAATGGAAAGCCAAACAATTCATGACAGCTGAAAAGAGGTTAGAATATGTCAGGACACATTTTTTATTCAAAGTCCAGAGGTGGAGCAAAGCAATTATCTACTGCAATCAGACTTAAATTTCAACTTAGATCATATGTAATAACTACATACCTTCATCTCACAAAATTAGTATGAAACTAGTAATCTGCCTTTGCATAACTGTATTCCACCAAAATATCCTATCAGTACTTGGTTCTTTTGGGCACAATGGAAGGCAGCTCTCTCCATTCTGACCTGATGTAAACAGTAGTTCAGCTCCACAGCAAAGTTGACCCAGATGACTGCCAGCAGTCCCTTCCAGAAAACAGTGATTCAGAAATGAACAACAGATAACCCTTGTTTGGCTTTAGTTTGTGTGTTTTCTGATGAATTCCTTTATATTTTGTTGTTCAATTGCTTATAGTTGCTTATAAATCAACAAAATATTGTCTTAAAGTCAGTGCAAACAGATGGCCATTTCTGGCAATGTATTACAACAATTTTTCAGAGCTATTTGAAGGCTGTGATATTAAAAATATTAAATTAATCATACAAAATATAGATATTAAAAAATTATTGATTCACAAGAATATTCAGTGGTGTGGTACAGAACATCCTGTTCTTCCCAAATGTTTTGAGCTTCAATAACAGATGCCCCTATCTCTATTTGCCCTAATTTTAAAATGCCTTACACCTCTGAATTTCTAGTACTGTAGTTCTTATTCCCTCTTTTTTGTTTTTGTTGTTGTTATATGAACATGTTTCATATGTTCTACATGAAACATGGTTTTAAAGTGTTGATTTTTTTTCAGACTGTGAAGTATGTGAGAACAGCCCTCCACCACAGGACAGTAGTCCTTGCTGCATTCACTTAATTGTAGTGTGCTAATAATATGACAATTTATACTAATGGGAATAATGGGCAACTCACTCAAGGCAGTATTCCTATAAGAACTGTGCATGGGAGCTTGTCTGCAAGCAGCAGATTCAGAAAGATACTGCACAGATCTGTAAGTAACATGTTTGGTATCTCAGCCTGCTGCTGAGAAGGAGATGCATGTTCTAATTTTTTTTTTAATCCAACCAACCATCATATCATCTTACCACTTTTTGCTTCAAGGAAATCAAGTTCCCTGTTTCACAGGGTCCTGGAAGACATTTTTCTTGGATCAGCCTGACAACATCATCCCCATGTCAGGGTAAAACATCATTAAGGATGACACATGAGTTCCCAGCATAACATTTTCCACTCTCTTTCCTCATGCAGTAGTTCTTTAAAACATGCTCTCATGGCCATAAAAGGTATCTTTGTCAATGAGATAGGAGCTACTAAGCTCCTCTGACAATTTAACTTTCCAATCCTCAAAAGCATTGCTTCACTTTGGATATTTCTAGATCATCTCTGTTTCTGTTTTTTATGCAGAGTCTGAGATGATGTTTCACTAAAACCCTGTACAGCTTGTGACTGCTGGGCCCCTAGAAAGTGAATACACAAGCAAACCATAAACAATAAATATTACACCCATAATGCAGTATTAGTTGTTCATGAAGCTGAAAGGGAATCTCTGAAGGTTCTTATACTTTGTGGCTCTTATACTTCCAAGTATTTTCAGATGAGACCGTTCCACTAACTGGTTTCATTAGACAGCTTTAAGCTATATGCAGTTCTTTGCTGTTAGGTTTTAAAACTTCACACACTCTTTGGTTTAAAAAGTAATGCCTACTCTACTGTTTCCTGCCCAGCCCTTTTCCCTCTTGTCTTTACTGTCTTTATCTTCTATGTAGAAATAAACACAGATTCTTCCTTCTGTGCCCTATGACTGCAGCAAAAAAAAGGCACTACAACGCAGCTGAGACCAAAGACTCCTCTGCCAGCCATCTTTCCTTGTAGAAGTTGACATGCCAGAAAGTTTGAAGGTAGAGCCAACAGAAAAGGTCTGGTTTGGCTGGCATAACTAGAAAGCATGCCAAGTCATTGAGGTGACTGTACACATATAGAAAAATAAATACATAAAATGATATATAGGGTCACTTTGACCACTGTAAAAGCATGCCAAAATATTGTCACTGTCTTGGCTCTGCTGTTTTAATGGGTTTTGCAGCCCAGCCAAAACCAGGCTCTCCATTAGCAGCTTCATTCACTTGCTCTTCTCTGTGCAGGCAGAGCAACAGAGCCATTCAAACCCCAGGTGCTCAGCGTAGCAAACTCCTTGTTTGTAAAGAACAGGGGTTCTGGTTTGAATCCCTGTGCTTATGCTTTCTGGTTTTCTCATTTTTAAGACAGCAATGAACCTCCTGATGCCTGGAAGACTCAGAAAGGGGTGAAGTTAGGAATGTCAGGAAGTCAGCTGTGTCCTAGCACTTTCCTTCCAGTATCTCCATAGGACAGTCTCTTCCTGCGAGAAATCTTCACTCCAGCTACTTATTCCTACTGGTTTAAAAGCCCCATGCAGACATTTGAATTTGTTTTCCCTGCTTCCCTGACACTACCACCGTTCCTCCTCTGCTTTTCTAGGAAGGTACAGGCCGGGCACAGTGACATTCTCCTTCTGAGTGAAGCCATCAGGTACCAGAATGATAAGAGATAACACGAGAGTGACACAATACATGGTACAATGTAGCAATAGAAACACCTCACGTTGTTCCCATTGGACTAATCTGATGAATATTCTGACAGGTGACTTCTGCAAGTGCAGTCAGTGAACAACCCACTCACTTTCAGGAGCAGCTCCTGGCCAGGGAAAAGTAGCTGCCTCATGCCTTACCTAGGATGTTCAACTTTGCTGAACAAAGATGGTTATATGCCCCCTTTTTTGTCCAAAGAGGACTTTTGCAAGTTTTGCTGTAGTGTGTTGAGCTGTGACAAGCTGAAAAACCAGAAAAATATCACAGCTTCTGACCGTATGCGAATTTCCCTGGCCCATGCTACACCAGTGCACTCCTGCTGTGTAAAACACAGGGATGGGAACATCTCTTCAGGTAAAGCTTCACAGATATTAGTTTAGCAGGAAGTAGAAACACAGTAATTCCCAATGGACATCCTAATTCTCTTGGACGGTGTTTCTAAATGCACATCTGGTACTCAAGAGCTGTGTTTTGTGCTAAAGACCTGTGTCCTTTTTTGGATGTTGAAGAGCATGGTACTGGTACTTGGAGAATACTTACTATGTTTTTTAATGACAACCTCAACAAAAGACATATAATTTTTTACTCATTTCAATTCAAGTTATCATCCCAGTCCAGTCTTAGTATTTTTTTTCCTGTATCATCTTTCTTGCTTATACCAGATTGATGGACTTAAGAAGTAGAAGAGTTTGCCATCTGACTTCTTTCCAAGCATAAAGTTTAGAGGAATTAATTCCTTTTTCATATTTAGTAGAACTCTTGAGTTCTTGAACTTTTGAGTTGGCTTTCAGAAGAACATCCAGTCTTAACAAAAGCATTATCAGGATTTTCAAGGGTGGAGGTTCCATCAACACCTTTAAGAAATTTCTTTCAGTAGAAAACTATCTTCACTACTAAAGTTCTAGAATGTTTACTTTAGCTTTTAAATATTTGGCTGTTTTTCTTACTATTTCAGTTGTCATACCTCTGTAGTACTTGTAATTTTATGTGCATGTGCTTGAGAAAGGATTCACCTCATTTGGCTGTATCCCTCTCAGAGCTGGACTTCCAGCCCAGAATGTCTCTGCAGTCATCCTGGTGGAGGACCAGTGTCTCCAGAGTTCAACTCATCCCACCTCCTCTACAGACCCATCTTAACATGAGAATGACTGCTTTCCTCATTTGTCTCTATGATCTGCCTAAGAAGGCCAAATACTTAGATCTGACCAAAAAGAACAAAACTACATGACTAAATTTTAGATTGTCCTAAACTCACTAGCAAACAATTAAGAAAGAGAAAATGAAGTTGTAGAAGCATTGCCCTTGAACGAGGCTGCCCTTCTTTAGCAGTCCTTGACTTACTCTTGTTTTTGCTGCTCTGCCATCTGCCCAAAACACATGTGAAGCTGTCCAGTCTATATTACGCCAAATTTAACAAGACATTATCTTCTGCTTCTTTTGAATGACGGCAGAATAATATTAGGGTGGTTTTTTCAGTCTTCTTGACCATCACCTAATATTTCAGGGTGGTGAAACATTACCTATGGCTTTAGACTGCTTTTTTGAAAACCTGTTTTGCGAGCTGCCCATAGCTTTAGTTTTAGCATCATATGCTTTGTTTCCAAAAATGTACAGTGTTCAGCAACTGCATCTGAACATTCTCCTCAGCACCTGTTTGGACTGAACAGATATGATCAGTCTCCATTAGCTTTTCCTCAGCTGCAGAAGAGTAACATGTATTGACCATCACAGCCAGATCAGTATATGAGCGTGCACTTTATTCACTATAAAGGCAGCTGAAGGACAAACCACAAACCTGAACCATGGGCAGAGCTCGGTAACATACAGGGAATTGGATCTGTGGCCACACACATGAAAAATGGTGGCAAATAATGATCTGAAACACTCTTCCAAATGTCTAAATTCCAGTTCTTAATAAGGTAAGATATTTTTACACATAATCAGTTATTTGCAGCATTTAAAAGGCAAACAGTTTTCTATTCTGTTCTGAGCATCATCTAGGAAAACCATTTCCACAGCTTAAAAAAATTATGATAATCTAAAGTCCAATGAATTTCCTGTTTCCCCACAAGCCCCAGCCACACCGCTGGTTTAAGGACAGTAAAATTGGGGCAGTTTGGATCTGAGCACTACTTTGTATTGACAACCCAAGGTCAGAGAAACCGCTCTCGAGTTTGACTCAGGGTTGGAAACAAAGGGAGCAAAAATTTCTTGGTGAGTGACCCAGGCCACCAGCGCCGCCCGGGCAGAGATGCTGCGGCGTCCGCTCCGGCTGCCGCCGCTCCTGCGGCGCTCACGGCAGGGGACACCTGGCAGGGGACACCTGGCGAGGGACACCTGGCGGGGCCTGGGGCTGCCAAGGCACGGCACGGCTGGGCTGTGCGTGCCCGCAGAGCACAGAGCCCCGGTGGAACCTGCCTATGCATCCTCTGAGCAGCTGCTGCTGTTTTAAAGCCGTGTTTATTTCATGTGGAAGAATGTCTCTGAAAACCGCAGTGCCTTCCACAGGTGGCTGCCTGCGTTCCCTATGAGCCAAGACTCCCACCTTAAATACAGGGCTGCCCACAGGTAAATCAGACAAAGCCTGTGTCCTCTACGTCCCTGACTAACAGGGAAGGCTTGGGACAGCACTTGCCAGGAAAGCAGGATGGCATCCTTCACCTGCCCTGAACAGGAGAGGAAAGCACACTTCAAAATCAAGGAATCTTCTGTCTCTTCCCACTGAGATGTGGCATCCAACTCCATGCAAAGTGGTGCTTTCTCTCTAATCCCTAATACTTCCTACTATAGGGTATATTTCCTGTTGCCTGTGAGATGTTACCCATGACAGTATCAAGCACAATTTAATTTTCTGAAGCAAGGCTGCTTCTTTTTCTTTTTATGGCATGTCCTTCAGCAATAACAGTCATCCTTTAATGGAATATTAATTACTTGTTTTGTTATTACAGTACAGCAGCAGCTGCTCTCTTGTCATAGCAAAAGTTCTTTCATTTCTTTCTCCCTGCAAGCCCTTACCTGGTTCCCAACTCCCATAGTTTCTGAGGACCTCATACTCTTTTCACCTTCTCTTTATTCAATCTTACAAGACAATTAATCTCTTTCTTCCTAACTTGTATCTAGAAAAAAAAAAGCATATGACTCAGAGTTGATGCCTGAAGTTGTGAAGTTGTGGGCTAACAGTACAGATTTTACATTTCCAGATGAATGAAACCACCTGTAAACACAGGTGATAAGCAAAATTCTAAACCTCCTAAATAGTTTCTAGCAAAAATACAGGAAATCATGGAGAAAATAAATATATGTAGTTTAAAGAGCAATGCCAGTATCAAAACTGTTGCTCAGTTTGTAGTTTTCAGGCCACAGTTTCTAAATAAATGTTTAAACACCTTGGCTGCACAGTCCTTAAAGTATCATAGTGTGATACTGCAAACAGATTTTCTTTCATGCCAGAGAAAGAGAACAAAAAGTGAAGAAATAATTTTTTCTTAAGAGGTCACAAAAAATTATCTGCTCTGGGGTCCAACTTCTCTATGTGCCTCAACATCCAACCCTACAACCAACACAGTGATGGTCACCCTCTAAGGACAACTTGTCCTAAAACAAATGCCCATGATAGCTTGAATGAATCAACCTGGGAAGAGCCATTTCTCTCCACTGAGGCCAAGCAAATAGATTCAACACCTGACTTCAAGATGTCAGTAATTAGGTGATATGAGTGCATTCCAGAGCCTAAGAAGCCATTACACTGAGTGAATATTTCTATGAGAGATTTCACAGAAAGCTTTTATCTTCTCCCCAGTAAAGGCCATGGAGAACCCAAACTTTCTCCTAAGACCTGGAAGATCAATAGAGGGAGCTCCCTACACACTCTCCATCCCAGACCAGAGACTGCTACTGCTTGCACACCCTTAGCTGTCAGGCCTCCTCAGACCAGCATCTCTAAGTTATTGCATATGCACAGAGGACAATGCAGGAAGAAAAATGGAAAGAGAAAACAAACCATCTCTTCATTTTTCCTGCTAGCCAGAGAAAGAATATGGAAAGAATATGCAGTGAACTCTGGAAACTGAGCTCAATGACCTCCATAACAACACCTCAGATCACCAAAGCTCTTCTTGGCTCTGCAACAGGGGAGAGTGTGCTGACTAGACCTCGGCTCCCTTCGGGACCTTGAAGAATCAGGAAACTCCATCTGCACTGTGGTGTATTTGTTTGGGACAGTTGGACAATCAGCACACTTTTGGCAGGCAATGGGAAGTTTTCACACTAGAGGTACCTGGTGTTACTTGCCTGATACACCTTCAAATACTGTGATAGAAACATGCAAAGCCTGTGAAGATCTACAGAGGGTTTGAGAAATATCTTCATTCATAGCTTGTGAACAGACGGAGGTGATTTTCATGAAGATCTGCTAAATTTGCCTGGCTGCCAGAATAGGGAACTACACAAAAGAAGACCTGAAATCCTTTGTTCACTGAAAGACACGGAAGGGATTTCTCACACTGAAGACAGCACCTGCAAGGGCTGCTTGGAATAGGTTACCATGTCCCTTGATTCCTAACAGTGAATTCCTAACTGGTAGTTAAAAAACAAAACAAAACAAAACCACCAAAAACAAACAAACAAAAAAATAACCAAAACAAAAGCTGAACAACCAAAAAAATCTCAAACAAACAACAACAAAACCAAAACAAACCAAAAAAACCCTATAAAAATAAGATTATTCTGAGTGCTTAGAAGGCATCAGGATGGAATATGAACAGCTGGGGTCTTCCAGAGCCTTCAAAAGAAAGAAGCTTACAGTGGAAAGACTGAGATTTGTTAGGTCAGAAAGTAGTGCTGGAGATACCAGGCATGCTTGGAAGACATAAATCCTCAGCACTCATCTAGAGAGCAACACAGGGTAATTAAGACAAGCAGATGTCACAGACTCTTCATTCAGCCAAAGTGTGGTGGAGGGGCTTCCTCTCCTTTCAACACCAACAAAATCCTCTGTCATTCGTAACAAAAATGTCTTTGAGAGGAAAGTATCGTTAAGACAAAATTCAATAGATTTATCATGTCACCTTGCCATGTAAGAATTCTGGAGTTTTGAAAAGAAAAACTAGACCCCTGAACTGCAAAATGCAAGTTGCCCCTCTGCACCACAATGTCCCAGACTGCATGATGCAGGAGACTCAACAGAGTCAGCATGAAGTCATTTTTGTTCCCATCTTGTGGGGCTGGGGACAGACAAGTTTCACACAGCCTCTGCTGAAGACATAGATATGAGAACCCTGAGAAAAATCAATCTGCCCTGTTAATCTCCCAATCCTACAGAGTTTCATTTTTCAAATAATTACACAGCAGAAGCATTCTCTGGAATACTGGTTGGTCTGTTAGGGCTTCCTTCACCACCATGATATGTAAGTTATATGGAGAGCCTCCTTTCTGTGGGAGAACAAGGTTTGAGAAGTTTAACGGCATGTCCTAAATCTTTAACTCATGACCTCTATTGCTTGTTTGGTTTTTATTCCAAATTGAAAGTACTTGACAGCTATTCTGATCTCAGGCTACTGATAATGTGCCTGCAGCTGAAATGTCACCCATTTTAAAGGGCTTGGGTATAGATATCAAAAGCAAAACAATCACTTCTCTCTTTGACTTGATCTCTGGGGCATCCAACCCAGATTGAACATTATCTGAAGTATTCAGTGAGTGCTTTCACAGATGTGCAGCTCCTTTTGAAGAACTGTCTCAAGCATCTTTTAAGCCTTGAGTATAAAATAAACTTCAAATCTGTTACAGCTTGAACAAAAAGCAAAGCTGGCAGTTATTCTTTTCTCTGAAGACTTCTGTTTATTGTAGAGAGTTTTAACCATGTTTTAATTTCAGAATTTTTAAAATATGTATTTGCTGAGAAATAAACTTAGATGACTTAACTGTAAATTAAACCTGAGTTGCCTGGCTGCTACCCCAGGGATCTACCAAGAAGGCTGTCTTACAAGTTCAGCTGCATCTCCCTGGCTGCCTTATAACCAGGAAAAGCTCTGTTTATGTTTCTCCTAAAATACATATATTTTCTGGCACAGGGCTCAGCAAGCCAGAGCTTGCACTGCTGGACTTTCTGCTCCCAAGGAGTCTCACATGACTGCTGTCCAGCGTGGTTACATCCGCACAGGTACAGCACAGAAAAACACTTCTGTCGGTGTAGAAAATCCCCTGCATCTCTACTGAGCAACAGAACTGAGGCAGACAGTTAACATACTGTGCAGTAAACTACGTCCTGGAAAAGCAAAAGAAGAATGCAAAATGAAATCAGCCAGTAAATCTGTGGGAGTGGCTGAAGAGGGAGTGGTGTGGGTGGGATGGGTGACAGGAGAGCAAGTGTGTAAACACTACATTGGATTTGCAGGTAGGACAGCACCCTAAGGCACTCCCTTTCACCAGAGACAAACACAATAGCACATTCTTAAAGACTTTTTTTTTTACAAAAAATAGATGTGGTAGGTGAACAACATAAATTTCAGCAGCACAGAAAGTAGCCAGGTGAGTCAGCAAAAACTGTGCTACTTGTTAAAAATAACAGATCATTACATGTCTGTCAGAGCATGGCAAATAGGAAGGATTTGAGTGTATTCCCACCTGATTCAGACCTGGCAGAAGCTTTAACCATCACTGATGAGACTGAGTTGGACATAATAAGCATGCAAATGATAACCCAGAGTACACTAAGTCAGCAATGGCATTGTGTGTAATAATGATTAGTGGGTAATTACAGTAACACTAGCACACATCCATTAGCTCTGTGAATTACTAACTACCAGAGGAAAAGATGTAGCCCTCACAAATCCACACAACAGCACACTAAAAATTACTTGGCTGCTCCAATGAAGAAAGCTCAGTGTGAACCACTACAGATAAATGAAGCATATGACTAAATTTCAGAAGTCTCTGTCTCCACAACAGGCATCAAAAGTTCCTGATCCAAGGGAAGTGTTTTGAATGAGCATAGATGCAGCAGCAAACACATGATGTGGTGTGGTACACAGCATTGTGGATGCTTTTCTTGTATCAGGAGGGCAGTCACATGCTACTGAAAAGAAGCTGGACCATTATCTACAGTGTCCATACTATCCCAGTAACTTTATTTGCAATGTCTGGAGCCACCTGAAGAACTAAATTCCTAAACTGCCTGTCGAACCAAGTTTGCCTATCACGGATTTGTTCTGGCTTTAGGTAGCTCATTTAAGTGATCCTGCACAACACCTTTTTCCAGTGATCTGAAATGTAACAAAGGTGTATTCTCTCTTTGATGCTTTTATGTCCAGTGGCAAATAAACATCCTCTGTGGCAAACCCCAGCCAGGTCAGAAACAATGAGAGAGATAAAGCTATCAAGATATCCTATCTTACACACAGTACTGAGAGTTTACATAATGGCTTGATTAAGAAAGGCAATATTCAGTGAACTCCAAGAGGTCTCTGGAGACCTGAACTCTCAGTGCCGATGAGAAGAAGCCAGAAAGATGTTGAGATGGCTCCAATCTTTATATCCATGCCTATGAGAGCAGGCACTTCCTGAGAATGTGCCGCAATAGATGCAGCAATCCAGGAGTAGATAGAGCAGGGGAACCATGTATGTCTTTGTCACTAATCAGGTGAAAATCAAGTTCCAGACAGAAGAAATTTTTAAAAATCAACAAAACCACGTGTATTTTCTTTTAGCAACAGCAATTTTTCAAGCCATGAGACTAGACAGACACTTTCACCATCAGTGCAGTCATCGAGACAAGGGCCTGGTGTTCAGTGGGGCAGTGTGCCAGGAATCTCATTCCTGGCAGCAGGAAACAGCAGGTGCCTTGGACCCATGGGTAGCTGCAACCTGCAGTGATGGGACTGGTGATACTTTTAGGTGTGCAAGACGTAGGTGAGAGAAACTGAGGTTGTGGTTAATGCTGTGGGATCCAAGAGATGTGTTCAGCTGTCAGCATCGCCCCTCTCTGCCTTGCATGTTGCAATGTTTTTCCTATTCAGCCACCTCGCCTATTAGTCTATGCATGGAATTGCCATTGCTAGTCCCATGCCCAGAACTATTTCACTGTTGCCTAGGGCCTGTAATAACAGAAAATAATAATCATAATCTTGGAAACCAGAACTTTAAACACAAAGATGCTTTGGTCAGTTTTTTACTTTCTCTGTGTGTGCAGCTCCCTCAGTGTCAGCATCAATTCTAAATTTGCCCTGGTTGGTAGAAGACAAAACTTTTTGTATAGAAAAAGGAGTTTTTCCCATAACACCCCATTTTTGAATAAGTGAAATGTAAAAGACTTCAAAAAACATGGGAGGGGGAAAAAAAATGAAGGAAGAACTTAGTCACCAGGGTATGAAAAAACTGCTTTTTCTAGACATTCTGGTTGACTTCCCAGCTGCATCTGACAGCTAGAGAAGCACAGTCCATCATGGCTGTTTTTCCATTTCCAGTCCTTTCCCTGAAGCCCTTCATTCTGTAAAACATTCCCTCTCAGTGTCCCCCACACTTCATCCTACTCATGACTGGCTTAAGTGATGCATCTGAACGATCTGAGCTGTGTAAAACACAGCTTTGTACAAGCCTGACACCAGTGACGGATAGAGGGACTCAACGCTTTTTTTCCTGCAGATGTGGTGATTTGGGAAATGCAGAGATGCTGAATATGTGCCACTAGATCCATTAGTCTTTGCAAAGAGTACTGAGTATGCTCGAGTGTGCACATGGTCTTTTAGAAACATGCACAAATAGGAAAAAAATCAGGAAAAATTGTAGAGCTTTCCTTTCCATTAACCTGATCTTTCAGCCACACCTTACCAACCAGAGAGGAGTGGATACCCTACAGCTTGGAGGGGGGGGATTTATTTTCCTTTTGAAAACAACAGACATATTTTTTGTTCATTCATCCTGTATATTCTAGCTTTAGCAATAACCTGTATCATGTCAGACTTCATTGAAGACCTCCCACTTAGGTTAAGAATTGCTATACTCCATCAAGTCACAAACTTCTTAGTCTAGTACCTTGCTTTTAAGACTTACCATGATGTTCTAAAGGAAATTCATTAAAATCCCAGTGGTCATAAAATTATGGAATAATCTATTTTTAAGATACCACTTTATTTTTAGCTGTTTCCTTATGTCCTTATTATTCCTGCTTTCCATTTTTAGTATTTATGCCAATAATCAAGGTCAGATCCTCACTCGTTATCTAAGACAGCATTGCTCACTAATTTCAGCTGAGATGCATAATTTCAGATGAAGATGTTTTCCTCTCCTAATTGTGCCCATCATTCCCATAGTATCAAAGCATTCACTTTTAAAACAGGAGGATTTTTCAGTTGGTTGGGTTTGGACACTGCTAGTTTACTGAAGGACTTCATAGATCTTTCTGTTGGGCTCATTTATTAATTATCAAAGTTCATTTTAAATGCACCATAATTCCTGTGAGTGGTTCATGTACCCTTCCCAAGAGTTGCACAGCACCCAGTGAGCAGTGCAACCCTGCTCACATCCAAGGACTCCCCTCACTGTTCACCTCTTTCTGCAGGATCCCCGGTGATGATGTTGTTTTTCTTTCAGCCTGTCTAAACCTAGTAATTTTTCCTCTTTCTTATGTTTTCTCTTGTTCCATTTCTAATCACTGACAGTGCCTTCTTCTTATTCTGTGATTGCAGTTTATTTAACAGCCTCTTTTGAGAGATTTTGTAAGAGACTTTTTGAAAGGTTTGGTGATCTTCTCCAAAGAGCAGAGGGTATGACATCATTTTAGAGTTCAATCATTCCTTTTCCCTGTCTCCCTGCAAAATCTGTCGAGGTGAGAAGAGTGGAGGGGACTGAACAGCCATTGTATGCATGCTGGCTGGCATAGCCTCCTCCATCTGATGGTGCTTTCCATGGAAATTGTGGCTGCACTAATTTTGGCTGAATTTTGCGGGCTGTTTTTGGAGGGTTTAAAAACCTCAAGGGACTTGCTTTTACACATGTAAATGGTCTTGACTTAAATTTGTTAAAGAAATAAAAACATTCCCCCTCTGCTTAACTTCAGTTAGCTTTCACTGATTATAAAGAAGTGGGATGACTGGAGCAGAAGCCAGGATCCCTGGTTTGTTGGGATTGCTTCTGTGAACCCAGACAGGATCAAACAGGCTGACATGAGATAAGTGGGGGATTGTCAGACAATGATGATGGCTTGGAGCAGTGAATAAAAGTCCTTCAGATCTTCCATAATACTTCCCTCCACATAAGGGAAGAGGTCAGGGGAAGAGAGGGGGAGGGGTGGAGGAGACCAAAGAAGGGAGTTGTGGAGTATTTCCAAGCAACAAATGCTGTAATCACAGTCACTATAGGGAAGGCAAGCCTCAGGGACCTTTAGACAGAGCGTGACTATAATCTATCAATACTCTGTAGTACAGAACATAGACTACTGAGCTGCTACTCAGTAACTCTGCGTGGAGAGACTGTCCAGAGTTTTAAGTCTTCTCTATTCAGATGGACTGGGCTATGTAGACACATGAACAGAGAGAGAAGTACCAGTACAGGCTGGGGGCTGATCCACAAGAGAGCAGCTCTGCAGAGAAGGGTCTGGGAGTTTTGGTGGATGGCAAGCTGACCATGAGATGGCCCTTGCAGCCCGGAAGGGCAGTGGTATCCTGGGGTGCACTGGGAAGAGTACAGCCAGCAGATTGAGGGAGGTGATCCTGCCCCTCTGCACAGCCCCAGTGAGGCCACATCTGGATTGCTGTGTCCAGTTCTGGGCTCCTCAGTACAAGAAAGACAAGGAGCTACTGGAGAGGGTCAGCAGAGGGGAACAAAGATGATGAGGGGTCTGGAGCATCTGTTACAAGAAGAGACTGGGGGAGCTGGGCCTGAGAAGAGAAGACTCAGAGGGGATCTCATCAACACCTATAAACACCTCTGACCTCAAAGGTAGGTGCCAAGAGGATGGTACCTTTTCACCATCTCTTTTCAGTGGTGCCCAGTGACAAGACAAGGAGCAGTGGCCATAAACTAAACCACCAGAAGCAGAACCTCAACATGAGGAAGAACTTTTTTACACTGGCACTGGCAGAGCACTGGCACAGGCTGCCTAGGGAGGTTGTGGAGTCTCCCTCTTGGGAGACATTCAAAACTCACATGAATACGATCCTGTATAAACTGATCTAAGTGACCCTGCCTGGGTGGGGGAACTGGACTAGATAATCTCCGGAGGTCCCTTCCAACCCTAAGAATTCTGTGATTCTGTGAAAGATGTAATTATGGAGAAAATTAAGTCTTGTCGGCTTTTTTGCAAGAGAGCAACCTGTACATTGAAATAACAGGCATTTGAGAGCATGTCAAACTGTGATTTGATTCTCTAAAGGGTAAATTTGCCACTGTTTGGATGAGAAGAAATCAATTCTAGTAATTGCATAAGGTTTTTTTCCTTTTTTAATTTGGGGCTTCCCAAAAATTAACAAATGGCCATAGAAATTGAAATACTGTAGTATTTAAATAGTAATTAGTGAACAGTTTCCAAAACCAGCCACATCTTTGCCAAACCATCCTCTCCTTATCTTATTACATGGGAATTCACCCACACTTAAAGGTATTTTTTATGGAGATCCAGGAACTTCCACCTACTGCTCTATCTTCTGGCAGCAGGAGCCTCTGGTGACAGCTGCTGCTATATCTTTTTCAATAAAATCAAGTGTTGGCATGTAGGAGCTGATGCTGCCTTAGGGGTCTTGGAGAGCTTTTGAGGAATTAAAACTAAGCATCTTTTGGCCATAGGTGAGAAGGCAATTTGCTGTAATTTTCTAGCTAGACAAAGTGATATTGCCTGATTGTTTTCCAAAAGGTATATATCTGACTACAGTATTAATGAGACAGTCAAGAAATGCTAATGCCACGGTTTTCCAGGTTAACAGGTGTGGGTGGTGAGAAAAACATTAGAAATAAATTAGATCAATGAAACTGAGGAATTAAACTCATTTTACTTCTGTAGGTGGCCTTTCTGTAGTAAATCTCAGACATATTAGCAGTGAAGTCATTTTTCATCTGTCCTTGCAACAGCAGATTTCGTCCCCATCATTAACAATCAGGTACTATTCACGAATCATAAAATATTTTTTTTGTTTGTTTGTTTTCAACTATACAAGAAAGAGAAATGGTCATTTCAGGAACAACAACTCTGATTTTGTCTCAGAAAATGGATAGGTATCTCCCATAATAAATCTTAACTGAACTTGTGTTACCAAAACAGATACAGCAAGTCCAATGTGTTCTCCTTTCCATCTAAACAGCATTTTTCTGTGTTGTGGCATTCCCTGACTGCACCACTTGGCTCATTGAGAGAGCAGAATGATTCAGTGTAGCTCAGAACCAAACTTTCTTCTACCAATAGGCACTTGAAAGGTTTGCCAGATAGATGAACTTCAGACTGTACTTTTGTCTGAGGGTATCAGCACATACACCACCCCAAGTATCAGCAAACTTCAGGATTAAGGCAGGATAAAAAATGGAATGTAAATAGATGGAGGTTTCAAACAAAATTATACATTTGTTGAATGCAACCCTTTTTTTTTTTTTTTGCCTTTTGACAGCTGATAATTTATAACAACCAGCACTAATTCATTCTCCTTTCAAATTCTTATTTCCTTCTTTCTCTTTCCTTTTCTATCCAGCAAATGATGCTATCCACAAAATTTCCAGCATTATGACAGCAACTCCCACCACAGAGGTGCAGACCTCACCTCTACCAATGGCAGTAATGCAGACATGAGAAATATTGGTGTGAGGAGTGCAGGAAGTCACTATGAGAATATAGCTATACCAGCAACTTAGACACACCTAGGTTTAGATACCTACACTTTTGGTACCGACTAGAACAGCACTCCCTGGCTCATGACACCTTCTGTCCAGGAGCTGTCTGGCAGAATGGTCAAAAGTGTGGATGAAAGCATGCAACAGCACAGGTAAGCACTAAGCACTTCTGCAGGGCAGTGCCATTTCCTTGGATACAGGGAGCCACCAGGCACAGACATGGCCAGTGCACGCTCAAGAAAGGCATGGGTGCAAGGGACTGATAGGGAGAAAAATGGGGGATGAGGGCACATAAAAGATATTTCAATATTACTTTGTCTTTAGAGATAGTGAATGCTGTGGAATACATAAGATGATGAAAAGGTAGAACTAATATAATAATTAATTTATAGAAAATTAGCCTCAAATACATGGATGAGGGTAATTAAAAGGCTTTAGTTGTCAGATGGTAGTGAGGTTCTGGCATGCACTTCTAAAGAGTGCAAACTGCTTTAAAATGGAGCTGATTCAGTTTGAGAAGGTGATTTTCTAATGTGACTGACAACACAAGAGCTGCTGCATTACCTAAGGCTGCAGGTCCAGGAATGGCCCCATCTAAATGCAAGGACATGTGCAGTGGTGTACCTGAGCATGACCACCTGAAGCCCCTTTGCCAAAGAAGCTGACAGCCAACTGCTTTGCAGAGACATCCTTTTCTTACAGGCCAGTTTCTGCTGGCTCAGGAGATCAGCAAACAACATACATCTGATTCACCCTCTAATGGACTTAAACTATCAGGCTTTATTCCCTACATCTTCATATAAGATCAATAAATCTGTCCTTAAGCCCAAATAAAAAAATACGGTAAACTTTTAATGTATGAAGATACTGTTTTGATTTGATTTGTTCTTAGGTAAAGAAATGGACTGCCTTGCTCTGTTGGTATGCAGATGCTATTCCCTTGTGTACAACCATGACCAGCTTTGACCAGCCAGCTTCATTAAGCCACTCCTCAGTAACTCTAATCCTGGTGTTATATATTCCCACTGGAACCAGCAGGCAGAACCTGTTCTTCTCCCAGAAGACCAGTATTTTCTCTCAACTGTTTTCATTTCCATTTTTTAAAACCCACATGGGAAAAGGTGAGATTAATGTGGCCTAACTCTGTGACACTCAACCATTTAGCTTTGCTAAAGCTAATGGGAATTGCTTGGGGCTGCAAATGAAACAGTGCATGAGCAAACCTCATTGTGGGCTGAAAAAAAAATATCCTATGTCTTCTGCATTTACCTGATCACAGAAGTTCCCTCTGGTCTTAAGGCCTTACCTTAAGGTCAGAACTGCACCAAATGGAATTATATAAGTGAATTTATAAAGTATCTAAAAACCTGCATTAGTATAACTCTGCCATTAATGTCACTGATACTTTTCCCACCCATTAGGCACCTGCATTACCTCTGCTGTGCCATCCTGCAAGTTTGTGTGTGAAATGCAGATACAGGACTGGGAAAAAGAGGCTTCTAACAACCAGCAACAGCAGACCAAGAGACCTTTGGTGTAACCAAAACATGCACCACTATTTCAACTCATGTGCTCAGGATACAGGATTCCCTTTCACAAGTTGCTGCTGGATCAACGCCTGTCTGGATCCTCAGCAGCCACTTTGCCTCAGCAAAATCTCCATTACTCCTCTGGAAATTAATCATGCTGCACAAACAGTAATGTTTTTTAATGACTTGGAAATTCTCGTGTCCTAACAAAAAGACTTGGTAAATTGGTATGACATTCTCTGGAGTGAAGGAAAGCTGTGCTTTGCAGTCCCTAATAGACTGAAAACCAATCACAGAAATTCAACTTCAGCAATGCATTTTGTCAATTTTTTTTCAGATTGTCTTGAAAACAACCAAATGAGATCTCACTTGGCCTAGATGTAGGTAAACAAAGAGATAACTACTTCAAAAATACAGTGTCACTAATCTTGGGAGCATGTCAGCAACTGGAGAACTCTTTCCAGAAAGTCAAGCCTGAGTGTGTGCCGTGAACAGTAAAAACCTGGAGCATCCTCTTGAGGGTAAATAATAGAGTAAGCAATAGAGTAAATTCACACTGTATTAAAGCCCCAAATTAGACTTTGCACTGTCTACAAAAATGACTCAGAGTATAGGTGTTGCAGGGGAAACCTGGAGAGGAGGAAGTGCTGCATAAACAGGCAGCAGGAGCATGGGTGCCTCCGCATTATGTTTCCAGGCTGACCCAAAATTCACCCCTTGGGTATACTGCTGTCTTCCAACATCTCCCTTCCAGCTGCAGGAAGGAAATGAACAGGTCCTAGAAAAACACAGCACAGGGACAACCTCCCAGATGACCAACAAAGTCAGAAATGGGAGGAAGCAATTGCAGTGTCCTGCAGATTTTTCCTTCAAAACATTGTAAAATTAGTATTAGTCCACATGAGATACATGTCTTAGTATGTGTTTATTTTCTTAACATGTTCAGATAGCTGTAGTGCTCTGTGAACATGGGGTGTATGAGTGTCAAGGCATGCTGGGGTTTTGGGGTTGAAAACAGGGTAAACTAGCACCAAATGTGCCTTTCACTTTCTTCATGGCAATGCTACACTGTACCCCCACCTCTGAGCCACATTCAGCTGTGCACGAAGGAATGACTTCTGTTCCTTTGGTACAACAAGCCATTACTGAGGCCAGACTGAGCACACACAGCACTTCTAGTCTTTTCTGATAGGACATTACATCGCAGTTGAGACAGCCACAATACACATAATAACACTATATAGCTTCAGAAGGCTTTAAGCACCTGCTTCTGGGTCAATGACTACTTCCATAGGTTCCACAGTTGCTGCAGGGCCACCAGCTTCTTCCATAACCTCTAGACCTGCTGAGGGACCAGCTGCCCTGTTTTGCATGGCTGGCAGCTCCCTCCAGGTCTTCTGTTGCTCCTGTGGGCTCCGCCAGGATCACCCACTCTTCCAGAGGGCTCTGGAGCATCTCCTGTTTTTCATTCTCTAGCACCTTTTATACCCTTGATCTTACATCCCCTACACCTGTGTGCCCTTCTGTGGTTGGTCAGTACCCCATGTCTCATTGCCTTCAATACTGTTCACCTGGCTCACACAGTTGTAGCTCATTAGGGATGAGGCTCGACCACAGCCCCATTCCCAACTACCACATACTGTGTCCCCACAAGGTTATGCTTTGCAACAACAAAGTAGAGTTTATCTTTTTAAAGAAATTTACCTTTCAGCAAAGATTCCCGAGAAGGAGGCTTCCTAAAGGTGCCTTACTTGCTGCAACTGCTGCACAATGTTTAATTTCCTCCAAATTTTTTGCAGTGTTTTTGTCTCTGTAATAAAATTCTCCATAGTGGGTAGATGCTTGATCTTAATGCTTTTAACCAGCAATTTTATTCTGGTTGAAAAAAGTTTGAGCAGCCAGTGAGAAATCTGGATTTCAGCAAATTGGTATTCCCATGCAAAACCTAACCTTATTGTTTGACCTGCTCTATATTGCACCCAGTGACAGTCTGGCCCATTTTTTGTGCAAGAGAAGCTGAACTTGCAATAGGAGACACTAAACCATTTCCTTCAAGCACCAGGATCATGTACTCCATTTTAGAGACAAGGAAATGGAGCACAAAAAAGAAAAAAATTCTATGTCCCAATACAAGAAGACAGGCTCAGAAGGAAATTTTTAAAATGTTATTTTGTTTGTTTTTCACAAGGGATTGTTTTGTCAGCTTGACACTCATATAGTAATGATTTCTATAGCGATGATTTCAGGTAGCTGGAAGATGGAAGGATGGAAGGTGGAAGTGAAAGATTTGAGGACTTATTTCCTCCAAAAATACAAAGACGGACATCCCCTAACTGCTAAAGGCAGGCCTGTGATTCTCTTTACTTGTATCTGACTGTGGTTCCTCATAAATCCCCTGATTATATCTCAAAACTTTTGCGAAGATATACACAATATTTTCAAGAGTTTTAAATGACCTTTCTCATATCAAGTAGAATTGAGACATGTAATGACAGTATTTTTTTCTCAGAAAATTCAGATTTGCCAGAAGTAAAGCATTATATACAAAAACATGTATTCCAAGACCTTCTTTTCAAGAGCATTTTATAAAGTCTTAAAATTATCAAAATAAAATGTCTCAGGACTTTTGGTACTCAAATTTCTGTTTCTCCAGCTCAGTTCTATGTTATTTAAAAATATAACCAAATTAAATTCAAAGCCTATACTCAAGGTGGAAAAAAAATGCTGCCGCATCTGACAACCTATTCTACATAATTTTTGTGAGCATCAATTACACCGTGAAGCAAAGAAAAAAACAGATCCTGTAAGCAAAATTCATCACTTCTCTGTGTCTCGGGTAGTCAGTTAAAACAGTGCAAAATGGGTCTAAGCATTATTACTTGTTTATGAGTACCATTGTTCAGCAAAACACCATTACTTAAGTAAAAATATGTTTTAAGGAACAGCTGTAGAAAGCTGTTTTTCTGCCATCTGGAAAAAATGAAGCAGACGGATTCTAAGACATGTTTGTGACATTTGTAATGCAGATACGATGCTGTATGCATGCAGAAAATGTGCAGGTAATGGTTTTTCCTTGTGAGCGTATGAGGCATTTCTTGGTGATTTATTGAATTCCTTTTCTGCAAAGGTAAGGAAAAAAAATTATGAGGGTCTAAGTAGGGGAATAAATCTCCCAAAGGTGCTCTCTGTCCCTCAGTGCAGCACAGCCTCAGTGTCCCACCAAGGTGGCTTTTAGTGCTGGAGTGCATTCAGACACCATTAATCCCCTACTCGTGGCAGTCCTGCTGCGCTGGTCACCCCACACCACACTGAGCAGGATGGGGCTGAGGTTGCAGGAAGGGGGTGCAAGGAAACCAGACCCTTGTTTTCTGGCCATGCTGCTATGAGTCAGAACGGATGATGGTTATAAAACAAAAATAAGCATACCATGGGGTATGTAAGGTCACAGTGAGTGACAAGCCTGGGGAAGACCCAGGCAAGTCTGGGAAACATTTTTTTTTCCCTGAATAACCCCATAATTGTCTCATCCACCCTGCTACATTCACCTACTTTAGTGGGCATTTACTGCTTCTGTCCTGGAGGCTGCTGACTAAAGTGATGGCCCTGCTCTCCCTTCCTGCCCCATCCTCATCTCACGGAGGTGTCTGCAGTGAAACACCTGGCTGCAAGAAGGGCACCCGCAGTGTGTGTGTGTGTGCATGAATGCACAAGTGCATGCTTTCAGAAGATGCAGCTCATGATGTTTTCCCAGCATCTCCACCCAGTGAAAGCAAAGCTTCAAGAACAGGCAGCCTGGGATGGAGGCTGTGTCCAAAATTGACCAAATCCTGTATTTTTTCTCGCTTCACTTAGGGTAAAGAACCAAGGCAGAGGCTCTCTCTCCTTTTCCCCTATGCAGACCAAACCCGAAACAGAGAGAGGAGGGAAAACCATGTGCTGTGCTTACCAGAGGCAGAGTGCACCCAGAGATGAGGCAGGACTGATGGGAATGCGCTTGCTGTGACTTCTACCTTTTCTTCTACCCACCCATGTTCTCACCTGTAGCACTTGCCTGACTTCTGCCAGGCTGCAGGAGCTCTAAAGCACCATGCTGGGCATCTTGGTGCCAGGCTGCAGGAGCTCACAGCACCTCTAAAGCACCATGCTGGGCATCTTGGTGCCAGGCTGCAGGAGCTCACAGCACCTCTAAAGCACCATGCTGGGCATCTTGGTGCACGGCTGCCAGGATAGATGCCTTTGATTTGTAGGTACCATTGGCCAAATGCATCGCCTGACATCTTGAGCATGTTTAGGATAAAAACTCATTTCTGCCCCTAATCACCAATAAATTTTGCCAGGAGTATGTTCAAGTCAAGGGTCTGTCACCCACTCAAAGGGCTGAACATGGGCTTCATCATCCCTATACATCTGTGAGAATAGTTTCAAGTGCTTACACACATACATGCGATACAGCATCATAAAATGAAACGAAAACATTCACACGTTCTGTGAGAGTAGGCAGGCATGGGCATTATCAAATAATCTGGCTGCAGTTATAAATACATAATACTATTTAAATTTACAAATCTGTCTACATATATCTAAAAGCCATTATTTACTTTTTACATAAAAGCACTTTACATCATACACACATAATAAAGAAATGGAAAGTCTGAAATACTCTACAATCATGGGACCTCATCACCTTCTAAGATTTAAGAAAGAAATAGTTCACATGGAAAATTTAAACTTGGGCTAGCAGGATGGATTAGAAGATCTAAAACATATCAGAAAACTGAACTCTTTTTTTCAACAGTACTCTTTGTATAATATGCTGTAATTCAACAGAGTTATACTTATCACAGTACTTTTTCTAGTGTAATTCAGAAGCATTTTGCAATGGCTATTCTCAGTGTGAATAGATTTCATCTGGTTTACTGTAGGATTTATGTTTCAGAGATACAACATGGAAATTATACAATTCAAAATGTGATGCACAATCCACTTCTACACATCATGATTGGTACTTTTGAACTTCAAGCATCATTAGTTATTTTTGAAGTTAATTATTTAGAGTTTTTAGTATTTGCTGTAATGTTCATCTCATCTTCAAGGTGGATTTAATTAAAATTTTTTAATGAGCAGCTATTAAAAGTACACCCTCATGTAATAGTAATCAGTTTAGTAACATGGTGAGCAAAAGAAAGGTCAGAGAAAAAAATAATTTGGCCTTGTGTATTTCTTCTTCATGGTCACCTGAGCCTGTGAAATATACATGGATATTCCCTGCTTGAAGATTTCACTTCTGTCCTATTTGGTTGCTCTACATTCCTGAGGGTTCACAGATAAAGGACTGTATTCCACTCAGTGCTTAAAGAAACTAAATAAAAACTGAGATGAATGGGGGAAGAAGCTGGAGAAACCAAACAAGCAAATCCTGTTTTATAGCTCTAGTTCATCACTATTTCTGCAAATTTTGTCTCCTGAGTTTAATAATTACTCTGCAGGAAGAGGTAGTCTTTTAGTTAAAGTACACGACCAGCAAATCAGGACACTTAGCTTCTGGTTTCAGCTTTGGCACACTGGTTTTTTGGCTTTGGGGAAATTACTTCTGTGCTGGTTGTGGCTGCAGTAGAGTTAATTTTCTTCACAATGGCTAACATGGGGCTATGTTTTGGATTTGTGCTGAGAACAGTGTTGATAATTCTGGGATGTTTTTGTTATTGCTGAGCAGGCCTTGCACAGCATCAAGGCCTTTTCTGCTTTTCATACTGCCATGCTGCTGAGGAGACTGAGAGTGCATGGGAGGAGACACAGCTGGGACAGGTGGCCCCAAATGACCACAGGGATATTCCAGACCAAGTGGCATCATGCTCAGTACATAAAGTGGTGAAAAGAAGGAGGAAGGGGGGACATTCAGAGTGATGGCGTTTGTCTTCCCAAGTAGTTATTACACATGATGGGACCCTGCTCTCCTGGGAATGGATGAACACCATTGCCTACCCATGGGAAGTAATGAAATAATTCCTTGCCTTGCTTTGCTTTGCTTGCGTGTGTGCCTTTTGCTTGCCCTATTAAACTGTCCTTATGTCAACCCACAAGTTTTCTACATTTTGGCCTTCCGATTATCTCCCTCATCCCACTGGTGGGGGAGTGAGTGAGCGATTGTGGGGCTTGGTTGCTGGCTGGAATTAAGCCACAACAATGTCCTTCCTACCCACCATGATTTTCACAAATGTCAGGGAGGTTAATAACCTTGGCAGGGAGCATGAATATTCACCTCCCCCCTCCAGGTGAGCAGCTCAGGTCCCCTGCAGCTAGTCAGAGGGATGCTCCATCCTCCTTACAAGCAAACTGGGAGCAGAAGCCCATCTTCAAAGCCACTTATTACCCTCAGCTCTCTCTTTCCCATGACCCCAGAGAAACAGCAGACCCTTACATAGGCAGCTTGCTTTAGATGCCAAAGGAGGAGAGTGTGCCCATCCTCCAATGTCCATGGGTAGAACAAGTTTTCATATGTAATTGGGAAGAGGTTTTTACCTTGAGATTAATCACATTTATTTTAACATTTTTCATTTAAATAAGCTCATATTCTAGCAATCAATTGTAATCACACCCATAATAACCACCTTTTCCCCTTCAATAAATCAGTTTTACGTTCTTATTGGCCTTAGTGCAAAGGTGTGAATAATTGAAGTGCATATTGGAAGCATTATGTAGGAATAGGGTTTGATTTCTATAGCTCACTTTTGTTGCAGTTTTGTACTCGGGTGTATACAGTGCCCAGTCCCTTTACAGAACTTTCACTCAGCACTGAAAATCAGCACTTAGAAAATTCATTGAAGCTTTGGGCTTTTTACTTCTAAATATTGACCTTAAGCTTACCGCTTGCTTAGAAAGTCCTGTATATCTCAACAGCAGTCTCTGGTGTCTCAGTTGTTATGTTAAAGATCCATTGTGTGACACACTGCTAACCAAGGGAAAAGGAATGAGATATCACTCCTGTGGATGCAATGAGGAATGTCAATCTTGTTATTTCCCTTTTGCAAGCTTGCATGCTCTGTGGTTGCTGGTGGATTGACCCAGTCTTCAGCAAATCACATGTACAATTTTGAAATAAATGAGAAGAGTAAGACATGAAAAATTGTGGAGACAAGTGCAATATGATGGATTTCAACTTGTAATTGTGTTGTTTAACCTTTCACAGTCCTGCAACTTGTCTCTGATACTGAAAAACATGATGTATTTTCTCCTATCTATTATTTGCAGTAGGCTACTGAAGAAAAAAAATCCAGTGAGGTATGCCTCTGAGTCAAAATGGTCTTTGCCAGGAATAACAGCAGAGTTCTTGCACCAGTGCCTCATTAGTTTATGGAAAACAGGTCCCTAAGGAAATGATGGGGTGTAAATAAATTTAAAACAGTTTAGTCTTACAAGTAAAGGGGATGCCAGATTTTTAAAACAGTGGTGGCTCAATGATGCCTTAACACTGTGCTTCACGTATCATAAATTTTAGCTAGGTTCTCCAAAATGTTTATAAGTACCACAGAATGACACAATTATAGACACATGCTTTTAACCCACGAAGTGCACATGTGCTCTTTGACATCTGTAAGGGGTACTTTTACTAGTGACAGCAATCCCTGTTAGATATATTTGATAGAGGCACAGAAGGATCACTCTGCCCCTTGACATCCCAACCTCACTCTGTTCTGTGCAACAAACTGACTCACTTTGTGTTCATGGCACATACACAGACATCACAGGGCCAGTGCAGAGCATGCTGAATAAAATCTTCTCTGGATGACCAGGGAATTCAAACTTCTGGACAAAATCCTACTGCCAACTGAGACTCACATGTAGATAGCTCACACAGGTTTCTGAAGATCCCATACCTGGAATCAGCCTAGTAACCACACCCAGTTCCTCCATGCCAGCTCCATGGATCTCAACTGTTGATCTAGCCTGTGATGAGTTTTCCCATTTGGAAAGATCCCACATTTGGACATCCCCCTGGGAAAGGGTACCAGGATGTTCAAAAAACAGGTGCTGACTTCAACCTAGGAAGTGAGACTTATACACATATATCCAAGGGTCCTTATACAACTTGAGAATCTTTAAGACAACAGATGTCTGAAGACAGATACAAAGGATTCACGAGTCAGACTTTAAGATGGAGCTATATAAAATATTGTCTAAAATCACATCAAGGTCATGTGAAATATTTGTTTAGGAAAGTAATTTAACAAGATAAGCAAAACCAGTGCCCAGAGATTTATATGAGAAAATTTCCAACAGCACAAAAAGACTAAATATATCACCAACACAAAATCCTTCAAAGCTTTTATGTGCAGTGGCAAATAAATGTCCTCTGTGGCAAACCCCAGCCAGGTCCTAAGAGAGAATACACCTTTTTTTTTATGTTTCAGATCACTGGAAAAAGGTGTCATGCAGCATCACTTAAATGAGCTACCTAAGGCCAAACAATTCTGTGATATCCAAACCTCACATGCCACCACTGCAGCAACTCCTCTCATGTATTCTGGTGAAGCAATAATCCTGTCTTGTGTTATGAAATACAGGCAGGAGGCAGTACCTTATTCAAAGGTGATATTCATGCACATTTTAAATTCTAAGTCTGAAAATTTATGGCAAGTGTATTTCTGTGTCCATTAATAAGATATCCCTTATTGCTCAAGGCTTCAGTGTAGCGATCTGACAGCAATAGGCCCTGTTTCCACTTAACACATAGGAGCAGGATTACATCCATCCTGAGCTGCCAAAAATTTATGAGGCAAAAATTCTCTAGAGAAAGCCATAACTTTATTTAACATTACTGGGTATTTACATTTACAGTGGGACATGGGACTTCTCCATTAGCAGATATGTGTGAGAAAATATGTGAACCCAGCCATCCTCCTTGTGCCTGTACATCTGGGAAAGCTACTGCATATCAGAGATTTCATCTGAAGGCTGCAATAACGTTTTTACTGGCTCTGGTCTTCCTCGAAGCCAATATCAGCACTGAAAATTTGTTTTTACAATGTATTTCCCTGTTTTGGAGATGGGAATGGGGTTTATCCCCATCACCACCACCAGGAATAAACTCAGTCACAGGCATGTGACTATCAGGAGTAAGCAGCCATTCAGAGATTCACTCAGATCACTCATACTTCATTTCTGACACCCGAAGATGTTCAGCACAAAGAATTCCCCAAGTGAGTATGTGGAGCTGTAAAAGTTAGGCAGCTTTGGAAAAGACACGTATTTTTATGTGCCAATTTGAGCAGGACAGTTTCATTCTGAAATTTTTGATTGTGACCATGGACCTCAAGGGATTCAGGGCAGAGAGGCAGCATGCTCCCACCATCCCCCAGGAGAAACAATGCAGGTTGTCCAACACCACCTTCAGCCCAGGCAGGACAAGGAGGAGGGCTGGAAAAGCTCTGCCAGACCTGACAAGGTGGGACTTCTTACAAGTGAGTTTTTGAGATATTGCAGGAAAGATTTTTCTGCAGGAATAGATACTGGTGTCTTGAGTGTTGCTGAATAAAAATAAAAAATAAAAGCATTTGGGAATCCTGTCATTTGTCCATAAACAGGACAAGCATTTTTCTTTTCTCATTAGGATACTTTAGTTCAGACAGACTGTATTAATGAACATGCCCAGAAACCTCTGTGGAGGACTCCAGACATCCTCAGAGATGGGCAGAGGAGCCCCACTGTGTCAGTGCTGCTCTCTGGAACAGCATTTCAAGCCTGGGCATTGCAACAAAATTATATCTGCTCAACTAAACCAGCCAAGGTGAGAGGAGAATCCTCCCAGGTCTGTGAGCATCCTTGTAATCCAGTTGTATCTTCTCTGTCCAGCTTCACATTCAAGACTAAGAAGCACCATCACATTCTGGGCTCAATATTTCACTAGCACAAATGCAGCTCCCCAGAGAGTAAATGTTGTGCCCATTCTCTCTTATTTACTGGTCCAGGTGAAGAACTGGTTGCCACTGGCATAAGCACAAGCACTGCCCTGGCATGCCCAGGCCCAGAGCCCAGGCAGAACTTCACTGCAGAGCCAGCCCAAAGCCCAAGCACCTCAGCACGCAGCACTTTTAGGCAGGCTGGCTGCTACAGACACATCTGCAGCACATTAGCTAACATTTCTGAGGTCTTCACAGCTCCTTGTTCACCCTCCTGGTTCATCCAGTGCTGTTTGAGGGGACAGAGAGGGCAGGGGCTGCCTGCCCTGCCTCTGGCAAGGCAGCAGCAGCAGAGCAGGGCAGTGTGGGTCAGCGGGGTCTCTGACACACTGTACTGCTGGATTTCCTATTACTCCATCTCTCAGGTCTAGTGAAAAAGGTGCACAGTCTAGTGGGAGATAAATCTACCACGCACACACAGAGGAATAAGCCTAATGCTAGGTTACCAGCAGGAGCCTGGTTTGCTCCCCCTGAGAGCTTCAGCTCTAACTGATCCCACAAAAGGTGCCAGGGGTCTCCTGTTACAGCTGAATAGGTGACACACCACAACAGCAAGCCATCCATCCTTTCCAGTGCTCTCAGGTCTTCCAACAGACTTGAGCTGGATTCAAGTTTGAAGGTAAGAAGACTTTTAGTCAACTGAAGTAGCTATAGGCCAAATACAGTAACTGGTGCAGCATTACCCAGACATTACGACCAGAATATTGACAGAAAACATGTCTGATTCTAAACTCCAGACCTGGGAGCCTGAGATAGCAGGTGATCCTTAAAATTATAAAGGACACTTAATTCAACACCACTATAGTTAGTATGCCTAAACTATAGTTTGAACCTTCATTTAACAATTAACTAGAATAGTCTAACATATTCCAGTCCTCAGTGGGTTTCCAGTGACTAAATTGCACAATAAAATTGAATGAAAAGTCTTAAAGAGGTGGTACTCAAGGCACTATTTTTTCCTCCTCATTTGCTTTTGTGTGTTACTTGGATTTAGCTGTAACAACATTACATAAAACACTGGTGCATGTTCAGTAATGCCTCTGGAACAAAAAAAGATGATGATAGGAGATCTCACTACAGCTCCTGCTATTAAGTCTTTGGGAGAGGTGAGAAGAGATTGCTCATTAAATAAGTGTTATAAAGCATTCAGCACTGACAGACTAGTTCAGAAGCAGAAAGTCAAAGGTCAGCTGCTCCCCCTAGAAAAGTATCCATCGCAGCCAAGCAGTTATTACTGCCTACTGTCACAGCACCCTTCTCGGAAACCAGGGAGAAGTCTTGGAGAAGCTACAGAAAAAAAAAACAACAGTGATTAATCAGTACAGCAGTACATCAAGGAGTCAAGATGTCAAGGCAATCCAGAGAGCAGTCCTGTGCATAAAGAGGAAAGTATCTGGAAGCTGCTTTTACTGTATCCTTGTGCCATTCCCTAATGAGCATACATATGTAGACTGAGTTAAAAAACAGGCTTTGGGCCTGTGTCAGCTGATGAAACACTTCATAGAAAAATTAGAGTAATTTTAATTGTTTCTTGAAGGAAACAAAAAAAAAAATTACTTTTCCTATGTTTTTATCTGTACTTAGAGTATCTAATGTGCTCTATAACAGAGCACACTGTAAATATCACTGAAAAGCAGAACCTGACTCATAAATTATTGGCATTTTGTGCCAGACCAGCTTGTACTAATGTTTAAACAAGCAGATCACCTGGGAGAAATGTGTTCTACAAGTAGCAGGAGAAACTAAAGAGACAATTAATGGGCACTAGCTGTGCAGCACATATTGTTCCCATGTTGTTCAGGCCAAAGTTGACTGCCTGCCAATAGATATAGAAGTAATTGTCAGCAAGATTTACAGTTACTTTTTCATTTGCGCAGAAAAGTAGAAAGGTTGAAAGAGTTATGTGATTTGTTGAAGGTCTACGCTAACAACTGATCGACCATAGCATCCTGCACCAGTGAATGGTAAATACACAGAACACAGACTTCACATTTTTCTTGATTCTGAAAGTTGTTGTTCATGGAAGAAAGCTGAATTGCCTTCTGATCATCAGCAACAGTTTATTTTACACATCCATTCATAAAGCCATCCTTTCTGTTGCCAAACTAGGCACCAGGAAAGCTCTAATTCTACCAGTGATGGAAAAAAGAGTATTTTTTTAGAAAGCTGCACTTTAACATAATGAAATTACTGGCATGGTCTTTCAGCTTGTGGCAGAACTGCTAGCAGCTCCTGAATTGGCCACTCTTGCATGTGAAAATGGATGGGGTTATTTAATTAGATGTGTTTGACTACAGTCTGATGATACGTATCTCCACTCTGCAAAAATATAAAATGGGAAAGTAAACACTCTCTGAATGTCCAGGAAGTTGGAAAAATAATCACATAATGGCAGAAGATTAGAAGTATCTTTGTAGTCTTTAGGAAACCCTGTTGGAAATCATATTACATGAGTATGATGGCATTTATCAATCAAACACAGAAAACAGAAGATAAAAATTACTCGGAAGGAACGAAAATCCAGACATTTTCTGACTTTATTCCAGGCTGCAAAAGGGATAAACAACAATTCAGGATCAATATGGAGACCCAGGCAGTCAATCTGCAGATGTGTCTAGAAGGTACTGGATTGAAGAAGGATTTGTAAGGTCTTCTCTTGGGTGGCTTTCTGTAAAATCTCCACGTAATACCTTGAGTAAATTCCCTCCTGCATTAGTATATGGAAGGCAGTGAGATGCATCAACCCATCAAGGTCAAGGACATCCATTACTAGACTACCTTTTGCAAAAATGTCTGTACCTCTTTATTGGTTCCTTCACAGCTCCTCCTGGACAGTTCCAGAGCCTTCTCCTCTTGGCAAATCCTCCCACTGGGGCTCACAGGAGGGTGGTGCTTCTGCTTTCCTTATTGCCAGCTAGCAGAGAACACAACAAGCTTTGGCTGGTTTGTAGCTGCACCCCGCTGGCTAGTGCTTGCATTGTGCTCTGACAGTGCAAACTGTGACACAAGTGGCTCTTTCAGCCTTCTCTGAACAGGCTCTACAGGTCCTGAAGGAGAGTGCAGTTTGTAAATGTGACTCTGAAACAGTCTTGTGCTATCTAGACATGTTTGTGAAAACATTTCATAAGCCATCTCAGCTGGAAGTAGGCTTAACTCTGTCCTAGAGCACAGGTGAAGTTCTTTGGCATGGCCAGTGTAAGCAGAGGTTATCTTCAGCAGAAGTTAGTTGAGCTAATTTAGGGGCAACTCTAAATTCGTTGTGTGAATCCATTAGCATTTGCACTCCCACCAGCATTTAATACTGTAGCAAATACTACTCATTAGAGCAATTGCTGTGTGTTTGTCACAGACATACTGCAGGCCAGAATCAATAGGCTGCAGTTCCTCAGCCGTGCCAGACTCAGAAATGGTGGCAAATTTTATGTATCAAAGTAAGGGCAATAAGTGATGACGATGCTTAATAAATGTAAAAATGGATTTGGACATATCTGATGACATTTTTCAGTCTTCCACCCGCATGGAAAGGAAATGTGAAAATTCTAATATAACCTCACACATTATTTTGATTATTCATGGGACTAAGGGATCCCAGGGCTGATCCTGGACTCTGAGAGGCTTTTCATACAGTCCTTGTATTTTCTGGTGCACTTTATTAAAATGAGTAACAGAAGAAAGAGTAGTCCAATCTTCACGTACAAAAGTCACTAGAACATAAAATTCGTGTATGTTTACGTTAGAAAAGAACCAAGTCTGGACTCTTGAGACAAGCCTGACCAGTTCCTCCTCCAGAAATACCATTGTCATGAGGGGTGACGGAGAAAAAGTCAGAGGCAGAAAATACATTTCTTCTCCACTTTCCACTTTCCCTGCAGAGAAAACTTTCCCACTAGCAATGCAAACATCAATTCTTAGTTCAAATCAGCACTGATGCTCCATGACTCCACTGCATCCACCTTCCAGAATCTTCCAAGAAGGGTACCTACTAACTTCCCTGTTTAAGGAGGGATTTCTAAAGATGGGCTTCTCAGAAACCATGAAATGTGTGACTTCTCAATCAGTTATCTGTATGATAAATCTGTACAACTTAGCACACATTAGCACACATCACCCCTACTCTGTAATACTTCCTCACCATTCTACTTTCATTTTCCACACCACACAGTGACCACAGAGGTTGACAATAGATAACAAGACAATGTTAGCCTAAGACCTTCAGGCTAACATTAACTCAAAGATGGCTAACTCACTGTATGGTCTCACAGCAGGGACCCACTATGGCCAAATGCTGGGGAAATAATTTTCCCAGAATAGAAAAAGAAAGAAAAAAGAAACAACTGAGAATGTTAAGAGGTTTAGAAAACATGACCTATGAGGAAAAAGCTGAAGGAATTGGGTCTGTTTTGCCTAGAAGAGACGAGACTGAAGGGGCACATGATAACAGTTTTCCAGCATGCAAAAAGCCTGTTGGAGACGGATATGATAAACTGTTCTCTGTGGCTATGGAGAAAAGGATGAAAAATTAATTTGCAGTAAAGAAGATTTCAGAGCACTGCAGGAAAGGAGGGAAAGAGGTTTCAGTCTAGGAGGTCAGAATGAGCAGTGGACCAAAGCTCCAGTCGATTGGGGAAGACAGTGCAGATTGTTAAGAAGAAACCAGACATGTCATGGAACCCTGCTGTGGTACACGTGGTGCAACATTTTGTGACCCCTTCCTCCTACAGCTTTGTGACTGAGCTTTGATACAGATCAGCCTCACATTGAATCCAATGGGTTTCTCTGTCAAACCACTACTTCAAAATCAAAATGGAAGGCTGCAAATCAGATCACCATCAGATTAGCCAGTTAGAACTAAATTTTTGTTTCTTACCCTGACTAAATACAGAATAATCACTAAAAGAAGCAGGATTTGGACATGCTGAATCTTCATGCTTTACTTTCAGAAGATAGACCACTTGCTGAGTGACAACATAAAGAGAAGTCTCCTGGGTGTGCCTGAGTGATAAAATACAATTCTTTGGCAGCAGCAGACCCAACAAGACTGTAAGGCTGGTTACAGTGTTGTAAATCCAAGGTAGCACAGAAGAAATCAGTAGATTTATAACAGCATAATTGTGACCAGCATAGAAGCCATTGTATTTTCGCTTGGGAAACAGTAATTAAGCATTCAGAAAAGGTTTTGTTTTCTCCCCTCAAGCTTTTCACATGATTCTCTGACACATTGCTGGTTTTTTTTCATGCTCAGACTTCACTTTTTTTCACTCAGAGATTTCAGTCAACTTTTAGGATGTCAGGGTAAACCATACCTCTGGTTGTTCAAGTGTTTTCAGATTTTATTGTCATGTGTTGTGTCTCAAACCCATTTCCACAAGTGATGGCTTCTCAAGAACCCTAGCAGTGCCAGCATAGCAAGCCGTAAGCAAGCCTGGAGTGCCTATAAGAGAGGCAAACATGCTGACCACTAGCTCATCTGTATTATTCTACACATGTTCCTAAATTATAGCTGCCTCCAGGTCTGCTTTAATCTCGCTGCTGAAATATTCCTACAGAGCATGTCCAATTGGCTGCTGTTTGAACATTGCATGGGCCCCCTCTTTGAAAAGACCCTTTCCAACTCATCTGTAGTGTGTACCACAAAGTGTTTCCATTCCCTTGAACACACCTGCAACATGAATAAATGCAAAAGACAGAAACTCTTGAGGACATGGTTTAACGGTGAACACAGCAGTCCTGGATTAATGGTTGGACTCAATGATCTTAGAGGTCTTTACCAATCTAAATGGTTCTATGATTCTAAACAAAAAGTATCCTGATTTCCTGACTTCTAACATGGCTCTAATGCTCCCCTATCCTCAACTATTCTCCAAAGAAAGAGTCAGTGGGCTTAGGACAAGGCTGGTGAAAAGGCTGTTGAAAACAGGAGTCTAGACCCCAAGGAAACCTGCAGTTGGATGAACCCTAGGTCATATTTCCTCTGTTAACCATTGACAACAGTTACCTCAAGCTGTGCTGTTACCACATTTAAGTAAGTGTGGACTTGTTCCATCCTGCCTTTCCCTTTGTCCTATTCACAGAGCTCAGCTGAATGACTTACTTGTTTTACAGATAAGAGATAAGAAGACTTTTTTTTTTGGCCATCTGTGATCTTCCTGCTCCTCACCGAAATGAACAATCAAGACCTTCTTTCAGTGTAACTCTGGAAGGTTATGAACAATTTCCAAGTCCTTCTTGCACCACCAGCATGCTGCATGCTGCATCTGGAGGTTTCTTCATAGATAAATCTAAGTGGCAGAACCCGCTTGTCACCAGCACAGCTGGGGTAAGTTGCCCACACACTCAAATGCTGCTTACCCTGAAGTCATAAAACCTTAGGGAAGCAGAACCTGCAGCATATCATAGGCCGATACAAGTATTTCCAACCAGCACACAAAACTGTGCAGGACCTAGAAAATCAGATGAGGGTCTTGAAAATTCAAAGATATCTCAGAGATAAAGAATTGCATTGATTTTTTGAGAATTTTTTTCTCCTTTTTTAAGATTAAAAAAAAGTGTGCTCCAGCTTTGTGCACATGGCCAGTGTAAATTGAATACATAACCTTCAAAACATGCAAAAAGTGGGATTTCCATCTGTACTTAGTGCTCAGTTTATCATGTTCTCACTGAAGTCATGGGAGATACCCGATTCAACAAGGCAGAGGTAACAGCAGTTAGGATAGGAGTTCTGGAAAACAACATCAAATGCTAGCTTGATTGCTTGGAAAGAAATTCCCTTACTTGCTCAACACAGATTCACTGTCTGCCATGTCTCCCTTCCAGCTCTGTCTTACTGCTCTTACTCTGCCCTTACTTTACTTTTCTACCCCCTTGCCAGTCATTTTCCTATTGCACTTAGCCACAGAAGAGTCCCAAATTCCTTTTAAAATCCCTAGAGGAACTCAGATACCAGAATAAACAAGGAAAGCATAACCTGCACAATGATGCCAATAGTAGTTTTCAACATGTCAATAAGAATGTTGAAAATGTGTTTGGGAGGAGACTTGGTAATGTATTAACTCTACTGGCAGGCCATGCATTAGGTTTTTAATCATACTTTAATTTTACATTTATTACTTTAATCATGCTAAATTGAGAGATTTAATCTTCTTTTAGTTTCAAAGGAGACATTCAGCAATTAAAAATATTGCTAGTTTCTCATACACATAAATACTACTAACACTTAGCTCCTTAATCATCAAGAAACGTATTTCCACTGATCCATCACATAATGGTAGCTGTGGTGAAAAAGAAAGAGATAAAAAATTTTGTGTGTTCTGCATGCACACTGGTGAACAGTAGAGTTGAGTGTTAGCTAATTTCTTTTCAGATTCATTACATTCAGGTCCAATTAATTCTTAAGGTGCATGGCTTTTGCAAAGAGACAGAGCTCTGTAGAGCTGTTACAAAAATAATCTATTTGCAAAGGGTTGAGGTAATGTGTGGACCAGCACATGACATTTCACACTCATATAGGAAAGAGTAAAAACATGGCATTTCCACTCATAGATGCTATGATCATTCCCAGATGGTGTCAGACAATATCTGTACAGTGATACCAAACAAAAAACTGATCACTCTTCCTTATGTTGAAAAAACAATAAAGTTTGCACTGAATTAATATCGAATTAATCTCAAATTTCTCCATGTGTTTGTGCAGTCAGATACATACCCTTTATGGACACATGAAAGCATATATTGGAAAAAGATTGGCAAGAAGGAATTTCTTCCAATTATGAAGCTTCACATTCAAAAATCACAGCCAACTCTGTGGATGTGTCAATGAAAAAGTAAGCATGCTCCAAGGAAATGAAAATTTGAATGGACATTCAATGTGGTCTATTCCGGAAGGACCAAGAGAAGAAAAAGAATTTTAAGTTACTTAAGTTATCTTAAGTAATTATAAGTGGTTTTGTCAGGAAAACACCCTTGTGCCTCTCAGCCTTGCTCACGTAGCAAACCTGGTGCCTTTTAGACAATTTTTAGACAAGCAATAAATGTATTGAACTGAACTTGTAAGAAGCATAAAGGAGTTTTTCTCATGTTTGGAAACATTTTATGGCTGGGATTAAAAAATGGAAAAACTATTTTTTATGTTGAAACTTTTCATTTAGCAAAAGGAATACTTGTTTTCATAAATGTTGAAACATCATTTTTAATATTCTCTAACAGAGACCCATCAGCTCTTGGTTTTGAACTGATGTTTTGCTTTTTAAAAATTAACTTGTAAGTCTGTGTGGGTGACAAAATGGTGTGGAGGTAAAGACCACCTGATTCACATCCACCAGGAAAAGAACTATGGTATGAAGACACAGCTGGGGAACCATAAGTTGGGATCTGCCACGTAAAGGAGAAAATGCATTCATTTGGGCCAAAGAGCTCTACAAAGCCCTTCTTTTTGTATGCACACACATCCCGAAATCCAGCCTAGATTCCAAAGGCTCCTTAATTTTTGAATAGGCTCAAAAGTGTGTTAAAGTTTTACAAAGAAGATAAATGTCACCTTTAAGGTTTTACAGGCCTTAAGTACACAATCTGTTACTCAGAAATGGGCTTTTTTATGCTTGTCAGATGTAGCTTTCATTCATACAGTACTAAGTATAAAAGTGGCTTCAATAACTTCATACATATTGATGAGTATGGAAAAAATTCTTTATCTCTAGGAATGCAAAAGTTCATATCAATTTATCATAATTGGGTTTTTATATCTGGCAATTTTGGATATTTTCCCAGCTATTTCATTTCTGAGTCACATATTTTTTCACCAAATTATTCTTCATACACCTTTTTATTATGCACAGAAGCAGGTAAGAGTGGTCCCAGAGAATGCCACAAAGCACTTACAAGGTTAAGTCCCAATCTTGTAGTCTCCTTGTATTCCCAAGAGAGCTCTGTGGCATTTCTCCTGTCTGCCAATGTCCTCCAGTGTTCCTCAAAGTACAGGATCAACACCTTGGTCAAAGGAGAGGGTCACGAGCTTTTAATGGATCTGCACTAAAATTTTTATCATATCTTTTATGTGTGTAATGTAAACACAGTTAAATAACCCATGGCACTGAACATTTCACTCAGCTATCCAGGGGTGAATATTACCATTTATTTGGGGACTTGTCAAAGTATTATTTTCATTACACTAATAAATACTGTAAAAGTCAAAATAAAAAATGTTATAAGTTCTGGAACATGTCTTATCTAAATCTATATGATCTGGAAATATTTAGCAGGGGAGTTCAGTAATACAAAACAGAAACAGAAAGGGTCCTGGGTAAAGCCTTAGGGAAATGCCAAACTATTAATTACACATTAAGCGAATGGTTTTTATTTTTGTATTGAAACAGCAACTATTCAAAGTCTATGCTACAGTACAACAAAAATTATTCTCTGGTATAACTTAGTGCAGAAGTCCGAGTTATTTTGATCCCTAGAGTCAAAGTGCTTTAAAAGATGAAAAAAATTGCACTGGGATTTTTTTTAAATTAGGAAATAGGAGGGACAAATTCTGACCCATTAGCACAGAACTTGGCAAACACTAATTATAAATCAAATCTATGCTCTGCAAATATTCTTGCAAGTTTAACTGTATACTTGCAATTTATTTTTCTCACCGAAATTATTTTCCCAATTTGAATTTAATATTGGTAAATATCACCAGTACTCCTAACAGTCCCGATGAAGTCAAAAGGACTGTCCTCATGTGTAAAAGGAGAATGTTTGCCCAATCAAGCCCAACAGCTGTTACATATTGTTGCTTGCACTGCTGGCCATCCCTCTAAACTAATAATAAATAATGAAAATTATCTAAAAAAGGATCCCCAAATACTTCCCTTTCCAAGGGAACATGCCTTCCCAAGACATGGCCATAAGCCTTTCACGCTCTGTACAAACATAGGAAATTTGTGTCCAAAGCCCTCTTCAATACCCAAGTCTTGCTGTATGCACTTGTGTGTTTGTTTACACAAAGGCACAAGCTGCATCCTCAAAATGCAGACACTTCCAGGATGGAGACTCTAATCAGAATATGGATGCTCCTCTGCTCTGGGGAAAAGGTTATGTTTTGGTCAGAACACGAGGGTAAATCCTCTCCTAGTACGTAAAGCACCACAGGATCTTTAATGTCTAGGCTGAGCAGACATGACCTCAGTTTCCTAAGGTGTCCTTAATTCCTCAACTCCCACCTGTGAAAGGTCACAAAGCAGTTCCAGTGTTACTGAATTTGTGCTTTGCTTTGGATTTTTGGGAGGACTGTTTTGGGGTTTTAGCACGTTTGGGTGTTTTTTCTTCTTTCATTTGACCAACCTGTTTTCTCCTCAAATTTGCCTGGTCCTAAGTACCATGAAATCACTTTCTGTGAAAGTCTTGGATGCAGGATCAGGAAGAAGATGTAATCTGGAATCTGAAACTAGACAGAACACATAATTTCATTAATCTGTGCTCATCTTGGTCTTTTTCAGCCTTCAATGGCTGAAAGCAGACCAGTAGCTACAAAAGTACAATAAGTAAGCACAGATAACTTGGACAGTATGAAGAGGAACTGGAAAAGCTAACATTCAAGCTGGCCACAAAAATCAAGTGAAAATAAAAATACAAATCTGTCTTTGAGCAAAAAAATCTTCTCCACTAACTACAGTCCTTCAGGTATCATGGTCTGCATGGAACCCTGTGTGTTGAACTCACCATCCAGCATTAAAGGAAACTCCAGAACCCCTGAATTAAAGAAAAATGTGGAAGAGAACTATGGAGAAATTTATAAAAGAAATCTTTAAAGATTCTTGTTTAGTGGAAACCCTTCTCCTCCTTCTTATGACAGTTCCCATCCAATAAAGATGTACCTAATTGTTCATAGTGATTTCTGCCAGCTGTTACAAGTGAGCAACTGCCTTCCCTTAGGTAAAATTAGCAACCTAGCTAAGCATATGGGACTATTTGCACTCTCCACAGACTGCTCCACAGAAGATGCCTAAGATTTGCAAAGGGGTATGGCATTTATACGACTAAAGATTAATAAAGCTTCCTTTTCAAAGGACCTCAGTTTTCAGGACAATCCTACGATCCCTCCCCAGTTACATTCTGTAACTCTTAGAATTGCTGCATGTGAAAGAACTGGAAAGCATGAAGTCCTGCTTAGCAGTGAAAGCACTGTAATTCATTGACTTGGGCTTGCAGGCAAGCTACAGTGACTCCAAAGCCCTGCAAGTCTTCCATCAGAAATTAACACAGCAGTGATGAACACTCCCTCCAAATCCACATTTTTATTTGTGTGCATGTGAGAGCATTCTTCTTTGTAGTATCCCAGGAAACCTGAGAGAGGACTTACGTTATCCAGCATCCCTTAGTCCTCCCCTCCCACAAGGATATTATCCACTTGACTCACTAGTTAAGGTCAACATAACCTTGGGGAAGTTATTGCAGTAAAGACACAGGCATTTGTCTGCGGCAGGAGAATAGCACAGCACTCTGCTGAAACAGGGGTTTGCTTTGAGGAAACTCACAGACCTGAATCAGGTGAGACCTCATAATGTGCCAGCACCGTTTAACACCCAGAGCTGATCTGTGTCTACTGGCACAGAGGGCTACCAATGGAAAATGGAGTGGAAGCCATTGGATAATGGCAGAAAGGAGGGACTGTCCATAGTAGTTCATTGTTCCAATTTAAAAAGTCAAAATAAGCTTGCCAAAATATGTTTTATCTTTTTGCACTCTGTCTTACATTTATTTTTCTCTGTCTGCCTCCTCCCCCAAGTTCCACTGGTTACATCCTTTGCTTATTACTCTAGAGTCATAAAGTTGTAAAAATACCTTCATTTCAACTATTGACCACTCTTAGATCTCCTAGTCCATAGCTCCTTTAATAAAGTCTCACGCAGCATTTCCCTGTATCCTTATCTGAGTTTGGTAATAAAGCATATCTTAAGCCAACATCCTTTTACAATGTATGAACTAGAGCTGGGCAAGCTTTTCACAGCAAATGTTTTATTTAGTAGACTAAGCCTTTTGTTCTCTTTCTGAATTATTATGGAGAAACTTTGACTTCAATTCATCTGGTTGTTATTCACAACTGTTCAAATAACAGTGTCAGTGAATATATTTCAGCTGTTTAGATGTTCTCAAATGATTCACTTCAGTTCTTTCTTTTGCTATTTGTTATATGCTATTTACTCTTCAAGGGCTGTACTTGGTTTTACCCCACCTGGTGACAATATTACCTAATTCTCACACCACTGGAAGGTTTATGGAGAGAAGCAAAATCAAAGAGATTTCATTATGCCCTCTTTTCTACTGTTGTCTGTTCCCAACATGTATTTCTTACAAAATTTTGTACAAATAAGTATCTGTGATGAGACCTATTCTCCATTAACAGCCTTTCAATAAAAGTAATTAGGTATCCCCATATTAAGGGAAATCATTAACAGATCTGAGAACTCCATCTAATTGAAATGACAGCTTCAGTCAAATATCCAAGGTCCCACCTAAAAGTAACAAGGCAATGGAATATGAGGCTTCATTAGTTCTGCACCTCACTGAGCACCTTCTTTTGCTTAAATTAGCATTTCTAAATATTTTTTGTACAGTATTCACCTGACTTTAATGTGATCTAAGTAGCATACATATCTTCAGATTAACTGGTATAAATATATGGTATGTTTCTGCAAGTGTAACTCAGAATATATGCCACTTTTCTATTGATTGTCATACTTCATAAAATAGTACATCCTGTCCATAATAATTGGTCATGCATCTCCTTTTTTGCATTTCAAGAGATTCATTTCAAGAGAAACTGTAAAACTTTTATCAAAACTTCTATTTGCAGTGCAGCAAAACTAGAGTGCACCAAGTCAGGATTTAGTTCTGCTCTGTATTGTGTGCCTCATGGCTCTGAAAATAGAGTTTCTCCAATAATTTTCTCCACACATGTAGAATAAACAAAAGCAACACAAATTTATTAACAAGAAAATAGACTGAAAGAATTACAATGGACCAAATTCTATCCTGAAGTCAACAATGGATGCAATGGCTATCAAGTCAACAATGGAGCTGCAAGCACTTTTTTAAAGGGAGATTTTAGCATCTAAGTTCTCACATTTGAACACAATATCTGGTAAACCTTTTCTAGGAATCAAAGCTTTTGTTTTGAACACAAATAAACTGTGATTCAGAGAACCAGGTAAAACATACTTCAAACTCTCTTCAAGTGTAGCAAATATTTGAACCTGTATCCTCTATCACAAGCTTTCACTTACTGTATTATGTGATCATGTGTTTCCCTTTCAATCTGTTAAAGTTATCAGCCATGAGAGCAATTTATTCAGATTTCTGCTTAAAATCGTAGCTTTAACATTTACTGCATTTCTGCAGTTTATCACTCTTCCTACCCTAGTATAGTATGAGCTCGCCAATTTGCTTAAGCAAATACTGGCAGCAAATCAAAGAAAATACTGTAAGTCCACGGAACACAATTTTAAACTAACTATGGAAAGCACAGCAGGGATAGCCATGATGTGAAATATGTTAGACACACTAATTTTCCTATGTGGTATATTCTTCCCTGACTATATGCACACAAAGGAGAAAACATAACCTATGAAATGTTCTGTTTACTAATTCCTGCAACGTGTTCAGAAATACTCTATTAATTTTTTTCCACGGGTCATTACAGCACTACTTAGACAGAGCTGGCAACCTGACTAATGACATTTTTTAATCTTAGTATAATGTATAATGTTTCTTCGGTAGTTTCATTAGTGAAATTTTTCACTTAGATCTTCATTTTCTAGAGATGTAGTACAGCTTTTTATTAAGCTTTCTGGTTACCAGGAACTCCAGCAGGGCACCAGAAAATAGTACTATAAAAGACTATGGAGATACTGCCCGTGAACTTGCCTGGACCTGCACACATCCACCAAAGGCTATTTCCACCAAAGGGTGGCTTGCAGCACGCTAGGCACAAGCTGTGTTTAATTCAGCAGCACTGTGGTCAGGACCTTTTTAAGTTCCCTGTGGAGTTACACTGGATTTATACCAGTATGATTGTGATTAAGATTTAACTGTGACATCTAGCTATAAAAATTTCTCTTGTTCCAATTTCCAGTGGCTGTAGAGCTCAATCTTCTCAAACACTCATCTTCTTGCAATTTAAATTGCATGCAGGTACCCCAGAGCATATGAACACATTTAACACTCAAGACTCCAATGCTGTCCAAAGGAATCACCATAAATAATGGAAAACCCATGACCTAAAAAAAACCAAAATAAAACAAACACCAAAAAAACTCACACAAAACCCAAAACTGTAATAATCCATGATACACATTTTTCATCAGCACTATACAGCCTTGCTGCAGGTGCAGTTTTGCAGATACTGTAATTTTTTTTTCAGTCTGGAAACCAGTCACAATTCATAATGATTATAAAATACATGATTTTATAAAACTCCATTTTACATTCATAGGAAAACTTTGCTTTTGCAGCACAGCTTTCATTGGCTAGTCTTGGTTTTCCCATGATGGACATACCACGGACATTGGTAAAATAAGTAATAGAAGCAAACTTAGTATATTAACAACCTCTCTTCATAATCATGCAGGAGATTCGTGCTTGGGTGGTAGGCATAGACAAATGCTCACACATTGGTCTCCAACAAAAAGCAAATAATCTCAGATTTCCTATTAGAGGAAACTCCCCTCCCATCCCCCTCCTTGATTTTTGGATTAATGTAGCCTGTGGTGAAATCAGCAAGCACCAGTCAAGCCCAGGCTCCTCCTCCACTACTTTGTGAATGTGCTCCCCCTCATGGAGGTATCTGTTGGCCTCCACCACCCTCATTCCTTCCCTGTTCCTCCCTCTTCTCTGCCCCTCATCCTTTTGCCAAAGCATCAAACAGAAGACCACTGCCCATCATGTGATCCACACAGAGGAGCTGCAGCTAAAAATACTTGATTAAGGTAATGATCTAATGCCATTCTTTACCTCAGTCATGGACTACACTGCATTTATTTATCCCATTGCCAATTCCAGTCAAGATTTCTCCCATACACTGTGCCAGAGACAACTGGAAAGGCCTCAGAGAAGCCTTGAGTGAAGAAGATGGATGTCTGTTTCAGGGTGGACTTAGGCAGTAGTCATCAAGTGAGTACCTGGTTATGCCTTGCATGTAACTAATATTTAAAACTTGGATTACCGACAAATAAAAATACGACGGAGCTGGATCTCCTCCCATGTGTATTCCCCAGATAAATGGTTGAAAGAAAAGAGATTAATTAATCCCAACCCATTGAGATAGACATGAACACCTTAATAGCTGGGCTCTAGTCTCGAGCAACCAAGATTCACAACACCAGGCAACTGTGTAGTTCTGACAATGCAAGAAGAAAGGACTGAATGCCAAAAGCCACACTGCCTGAATTACTGGTGGTGAAATAGAAACCAGCCTCTCCCCACATGTGCTAGGCTTCCCACATGTGCAGTTTGAGTCAGAAATCCCAGGAATGGGGCCCAATACCCTCAGCACCAAGGGGACATATATCTAGAGCTAGCTAACATGAAACATAGGCAGCAATAGGGTGTTAGCAGCCTCCTTCCACCCCACAGCTGAAGCTCCTTTCCTTGTGCTGCAGAACACACTTCTGCTTGAGGTCAAGAGCTCCAGAGTAACTCTTGCAGCCCTTTCAGAAACAAGCTACAGATGATTATGGTGTTTGAAAAGCTGTAGTACAGCAATTCTACCATCAGTGTCTTATGCAGAAGCCTACTGGATAGAGCACTTGAGCAGTTCACTTCTCTACCTGAAAGGTTCAAGCTCCCTGCCCTAACCACAAGACACCACTCCAGGCTCTCAGGTGAAAATCACGTAAACATGGCTGCGTATCCTGCTGGGAGACTCACCTGGAAAAAGTGGGACTCATGTTCCAGTCTCTGCTCTAAGACCTATGGAGATGTTTTCCTACCCATTAATTCTTCAATGCGAAAAAAAAAAAAAATCAGTCTAAACACTCTGGAAACACACTGGAGAAGTCCCTAAGAGCACATCAAAGGCAATTTCATTAGTGTAACAACTAAAAAGCAGTAAAAAGCTACTGAGTCTTGGTTTTTTTTCTGCACCACAAGAGGAACTGAGAAAACCTCTTCAAAAAAAAGAAAAATCCTTTTCCCAAAGTGGTAAAAATAGTTCTGGATTTTTTTTTTTTTTTTTTTTTTTTGGAGCAGGGGAGGAAACTGAGCATGGATTTTTCACACCTTCAGCAAGAGCACTAATCTCTAGGTTTTAAGATGGGGAGTCATAAAAGAAGAGGCAACCACTACCTGTGAAAGAAACAATGCTCTGATGCATTCCTTTGAGGTTTTAGGGATCTTGTCCTGAGAGCTGGGACTGTCCTGTTCCTCTAAGAACATGAAGTAGATCTTTCACGTTTGGAGACATAAATCTAACTAAGTGTTAGCCTCAGCTGCAGACATCCTGATTTGTTTATGTTATTAAGACATGCTGACATTTAGCTGACTGAAGGTGATGAGCTATGTAATGCTCACAGTAAGATAATTCACGTCAATGCACACAGGCAGCCATTGTGTAAAGACTGGGTGGGTGACTTTACTCAACAACAGGAAAATACATAATACCTCATCCTAGCTACCAGCAAGTGTTTGGGAGACCTGTCTAGTTGCCATGTTTCATACAATTGTCCTTGGGATTGCTACTACAGAGACATGTATTATGTTTGCAATTCCCTTTAATCAGAAGAAAGAGATGAGATTCGTTCCAAAAGGGTTATTACTATTTATTTCTCTACTTGCTTCTCTACTTCTCTACTATTTATTTCTCTACAAATTTCAGTAAATTTGTATTCTTGTTGGTCCTGCAGACTTTTCCAGACTACTTGCAAAGCCACAGACGTCAAGAAGGAAAAGGAAGGCCATAAAAATAGATACTCTAGAGAAAATAGAACTATCATCAATAAACAACCAAACAAGAGAAAAATACTCATTCATTTGGAACCTGAATATTTATTGAAAGAGTTTCAAAAGAACAGCTTTCTTTCTCCCAGACACAAGCAATTTCCAAACCGTAAAACAGGTTTGGAATTGTCATTCACTTTTGGTAGCATTAGACACAGAGAGCAAGAATCAGGGGGGTAAAAGCAGAACTGACATAGATCAGGAGCACTTAGAACTTGCTATCTAGAGAAACATCTGCTTTACTTCCATCACAGATTAATGAAACACCTCACTAATGTAATGCATTTGTGGAGAGCACGAAGGTCTGTAGGCAGCAGCATATTACATAGTGTGCACTACTCCTGTGTGTTGCTTTTGAGCATCACCACCAGAGGCTTTTTAAGACTCTGCAGCCATGGAATTAGCTGTGGTATTGCCAGCCAGCTGTGTATCCTCCACGGACTTTGGAACAAGCTATAAAAGTAAAAAGAAAAACATACTTTGCCAGCTCTTCGCAAAACAGAGCCAGCACTTTAAAACCAAGTGGGTCCTTTTCCGCCCGGCAAATCTTGAGGTCGGCCTCACAGGTCAGCATTTGGGATTACGTCAGGGACCAACTGGTTGGGTTCAGGCAGGCTTGGGTTGGTCTGGCAGGCTGCATGAAGTGAACAAAAGCCAGACCAAGACAAGAAGTTGAGGGAGTGGGACAGGAGGAAATTAAGAAGACTGTTCCAAAGGCTTTTAAATTATGATGCCCGTGTTGTTGCAATACTATTGGAAAACTAAATTAATTGCTCCTTTCCTTAGCCCCCTCCTGCTGTGGCTGTATTTCTTTTAGCTAAGGGCCTGAGCCACTAAAGATGCATCCAATTTCCATGCCGTCCAAATGCTTGTAATCACAGATTTACAATAAACTGAGCTATCACGAAAAACAAGGCTGTTCATTAAGTGGCTCATGGCCTTCAAAATTTTCAAGACAACAGAAGTAGTGGAAGGTAACAAATCTACCCTAGAGAGGGCTAATTTCCAAAAATTTCTGATCATCTATTTTCTTAAAAGCAGTGGACTTTAAGGAATTTCTGTTCAGGAACTCAAAAACTGAGGTACCTTGACTTTACAGTCAGTCTACAGTCACTACTGGAAAAAGAAAAGCTAACTATAAGATTTTAGTTTACAGTTACATTACTGGAAAGCCAAAGGTTTTCTAGGCACTGTAAAACTACATAATAAAAGCAGAGCCCGTTTTCTGTAGAAACCAGAGGTTCTGTAGCTTCACAATCAATCTGTAACATAAATTGCAAGGATGCAGCTAGATGGAGACAAATTTTATTTAGTACATCACAGTAAAAATCATCTAACTTTTGCTCATTGGAGCTTCACTTGGCACAGGTTGTCAGAATCTCATTGGTAGCACTCCAAGAGAACACTACTTGTTATTTTTAAGATCTATCACCTTTTCTTGAGTAATTCTGAAGCCATTGAACAGCCCCTGAGTGCAATCACAGCTATGTATACTAGCAAGTTCCCTGTACAGCACAAAGAACTATCTTAAATTGAAAGGGTAAAGTATGAGAAGTTTGTTTTGTTTGCCCTTCTCCCCTTAAACACCCAATGTGTCTTTTTAAAGAGTGAGGGTTGTTTTCTGTTTCTTCTTACTCTTCTGAGTTTTGTTTTTTCTTAGTTTATTCATGTAATTCATTGCAGACTTCAGGACAGTAACCTCTGTAGAAATTGCTAGTGGCCCACAGAGCTAGCATAAAATAAAAAGTTACAAGTCTACATAACCTTAATTTTATGGTTATAAGCTATATTTACTGCTATATCTTAAGTTTGAAAAGACTGCTAAGTGTTCAGTGTGGGAATGCAGGGAATTTCTCTCAAGTTAGTTTTATGGAGAAATGTGTTGTTAAACTGTTGGAAAGGTTACAGTCCTTTCAAGTCCTCCAGAGCTGAATGCCTGTTAGGCATTTTTAGGGTATGTATAAAATACCCCAACCACTCCCTCAATATCACTCATTGAAATTCAGATTCAGGACCTTTGCTCTGTTCAAGTCCCTTTGGTTTTAACACTGTAAACTAACCTGAGTGAGAACGTTATCAAGAATCAAGGTGGTAGAATTTCCTCTTTAACTCTTGCCCACCTGGACTCTTTGACTTGGAAGCGTTTCTCACCGTAGCATGTGGACATGGTGCAGCTCAGTGAGTGTACAGCAAAGCTGAGACTTTATCAACACAAGAAATGGGAGTGCTCTTAGTACTTCTGTCCTGATTTTATCTAATGAGTCTGGGCAGGCTACCCTCACCTCGGTGACTCAGTTTCTCCACCTGTAAAACTACAATGACTACTTTCAAACACACGGAGTCCTCTTGTGACCTGCCAAAGAACAAATGCTAAACAAGAGAACGTACTGTAGCTCCACACATTTCTCAGCCTTTCCTGCCCTCAATCCCTCAGTCTCCTCTGCCAAGGTTTGTGCCCACTCAGTTTGCTGGGTGACCACACAGTAAGCTGGACTGAACACTGCCTGTAGACAGAATGCCTGTGTTATGGAGTCAGCCTGCTCACGTACATTACATCCATGTACACTGCCTCCAGAAGGTGGACTGGCACAACTGTTAGGTGACAGCACCAGCCAGAATGTGGAGACAGGGTCAGAAGACCTGTCTGCATGATAGGTACTGCCCTGTGTGCCCCTGAATGTGCTCCTGCTGTGTCATGTGCGGGGGGATGAAGGGCTCAGGGAGGATGGCAGGGAAGAGAGAAGCCTGCACTGAAGGCTATGCACTGCTCAGGGTACCCTGTAGCTTCTTGGTTTGATACACAGCACGCTCCAGTCTTTTGAAAAATCTCCTTTCTTATCTCCATTATTTTAAATTATGCCTGTTATCCACATCTACTGCAAATGTTGAAGCTTCTCTCTTCTCCTTGTTGCTCATACCATTATCACTATCATTTTAATTCTGCATTTATTTCTTTTATAGGAAACAGCTTATTATTTTTTACAGAATGTCAAGAAAATCTGAACCTGAAACAAGACTTTGCAATTTAGCCTACAGTGTCATCTAAAACATGAAAATAAATTGTATGATAGAGAAACTGAGGAACAAATGTTTTCTGGAATTTGCTTTCTCTTTCAGGCATTAGGGATTTTACAGTGCAAGGAAAAATTCCTTTTATCTTCTAGTTACAGTTTGCTAGCAGCATCTTTTGGTTTTAAATGACTGATGATCTACTCTTCCAGTGGAGGTCATGAAAATAAATTTTAGACAGGCCAAACAACCCCTTGAAGTTCAGTTTACCTTCTGCCAGATTTCTGAAAAACAGTAATGTCATTCTGCAATGCCCTCTGCTGGGAGACGCAGCCTGGAGCTGGAAGGAGAGCAACCCGTCCTCCAGTAAGGAACAGATATTTGCAATGAGATGGACTGGATTTTCACCTTCTGTATGAAATCCTGACCCTGCTGAAATAAGTGAAGTCCTAGCTTTTAATTTTCATTTTGCCCTTAAGCATTCTTCCTTTTGAAAACTGCACTGGAAAAAAAAAAACCTGTTTATTTCAAGTCCAAATGAAAACCTCATTACTCACAGACATGAAGATCTCTTTTTAGCATTTGAGTTTCTAGAGGGAGGTTTTATAAAGAAGCTTTCATCTGAAAAAGACTTTGTTCTTCTTGCCATTCTCTTAAGCCTTTTAACTGTAAAAGCCTGTACGAAATCACACATGCAAATGGCATTCAGGTTACAGGTGTGATTCTGCCTAACTTATATTTTCACTGACCAGGATTCTTGTACTGAGAAAAGGAAGCTATGCAGTGAAACAAAGTGCACTGCTATGCAGTGAAACAAAGGAGTGCATCTGGAACCTGATGTGTGACAGCACCAGACCTGTCAGCTGCCACATCTGTCTCCCTCTGAGATGCAGTATCCTGGGGCCTCAGGAAGAAGAATCTGAATCAGCCCCACTGAGGAGCAGGATATTAGTGTGGTGTTCACACAAGCAACACCTTCACCCCCACATGCACATTCACACCATGCCCCTGTGGCTTATAGGATAGTTTTTCCTAGCTCACAACTCTTCTGGAGAATCATCCCTGAAAAATATTTTCCAGCCTTGGCAAGGGTGATGGAACACTATCTCTGCTTTGGTTTCAGCTCCCTCATCTAGGCTGGTTTTACATGGTGTTTGTCTCTCACCACAGCTGTGCAATGGGCAGCAAGCAGGAAGGATTTTTCCACAGTAGTCCCCAGTCCTCTGTGCTTGATGCTTTCTCCTTCCTACTCATGCTCTCACAGCCTAGGTCCTTCCTGGCAGGCCAATTATCTTATATTTACTACTACTTATTATTTCTATCTGTTAAATGGAAACATTTTTACCTTGTGATATGTTCTCTCCACTGACCTGCTTGATCACCACGTGCCTCCCTCTGCTCCACTTTACAGGGACTGACACCCTTGGTGCCAGAGAATGCAGGTGCAGTAAAGCTGCACAGTGCCTGGCAACACCATTTTTATTCGAAGTTACACATAATTATCATTGATTTGGAAGTGTGACCTCCTTGTTACACAGCCTTACAAGCTGACAGTTTTTTTCCAGAAACTACTTTCCACTGTTTGTTATGCCCTCACAGAGATCAAAATGTCATGGTTATAAGAAGCTTTGAGGATTATGCCATGTCCATTAAAAAGCCCCCAGACAAGTATTCTTTTGTTTTTTACACTGTCCTGAAAACCTTTCTGTTTCTCTTGGTAAGCACCACAATGTCACACTCATTTGGAAATGAGCATGTATGTTTACAAACACCCGAAAGTAAGTTTACCCCTCACAGCAAAGGCTAAGATTGTCATTCTGAACACCTAACTCTTCTTCTCAGGAACAGTTTCCTTTACAAGAGAACTGTGTAGCCCAGGCAACAGGTGGTGGCTGCTCACATACTCTAAACTTGAAATTATTAATTGAGAGGAAGGTTGGAAGTAACTGGAAGTTGTTCCAGTCCTCATGCCCCTCATGGGTAAGGCAGCTGTGGCAGCAAACTGAACTGAAAGTCCACCCTCTGAGCTGGCACCTTCGATGGAAGGACTGACAGTGAAGTCCAAGACTGGGATAGCCTCCAGCTTAAACGGTCCTTTGATCCTGTTGTCTCTCAACATCACAAACCAGTGTTATATGAGGAGTCTTGCACACACTGTTAGTTTTGCTGCCAAGAGGTCTTTCAAGAAGTTGTCTCCCAATCTGGTCTCTTTAGTAGAAAAAATTCATTCACAGGAATGCTTGCTAGTGGTTAAAATTATGGCCAAAAATCTAGATTTAGCCCTGAATTTTCTCATGTTGATGCACTGTACTACTAATAAGAAATAAGCAGTGTCACTCAAAATGAAGTTATACTGGATTGTGATGAGAAACAGGATTAGAGTAACATCCTGTAACTGGGAGCAATGAGTTGTACAGCTCTACATATGCTGGAGGTGGCAGAACACCTTGGGGAGAGGCAGCCACTGCAGTACCTCCATCCCAACTTCTGGGGCAAGAGATTGGAAGGCAGAAAGGCCTGCAACATGCCATCACCATATCAAGAAGAAGAGAGCCTCCCTGCAATCATTTCCCTCTTGTCTGGGAATGGGTACCACTTGGAAATGATTTTGGTATTACCCGGCTCTGATGACCTCTTATTATTACCTGAGCCCCCAAGAGTTCATTGTTCAGAGAAGAGGGCTGAGAAGAGTTCTGGTCAACCTCAATTTAGGCTCACTTTGGTTCCCAGAGAAAAGGAAATTAACATCCTGCCCTAAAAAGGTTTTTTTTTTGTCTTCATCACTGTTGCGGCAAAATCCACTTTTATCAGCACCACTGAGAAAGCTTTCAGTAGCTTGAGGATTAGAGAACATTATGGCTTCCACCCAGGACAGCCTTCCAGTTTTCTGTCCTCTCTTCCTAAGGATATATTGAGATAATATATTTAAAAAAAAAAAAAGCCATCATCATCGAAGTGGTCATTTTGTACTTTGCCAGCCCTCAGCAATCATTAACCTTTCCACTTGCACCCAAGCAGTCAGTAGGAGACATGATTTGAACAGGCCACTTCACTGATTTCCTAAGAGAGGGCAAAATTCAGGACGTGACCTCAACTCCTTTCTCCTGGCCACAGCTTAGCTGAAGGCCCAGTATGTCAGATTCACCTCAGTGTGATTCCAGGGACTAGTCTGGAATCAATTTGACCCAGTAAGTCTCTTTGATTGCATCAAGGCTTTCAGAAGTTTTGAACAACAAGGATCTAAACAGCAGGCAGCAATCTGCACAAAGCCAATCTTTTCAGCTCAACAATTTTTAAAAGTCTGTGCCTTTTTTCTTTTTCTTCATTTTCTTTTTGGTTTCAAATGCTTTCCAACTGAGCAAATGCTGCAACGAGCTCATGGGAGAAGGCCTCGAGGCACCCCTGACTTTGGCACCGTTATCCCATAGACACTCCATACGTTTTTGGCACCTTGCAACAGACACACTGACAGCCACAGGATTGATGGAAAGGGAAAGAAGCTGTTTTGCAGTCAAAAGAGAATGTGCTCAAATTTCTAAGGCCATTTGAAAGAATGCCAGAATGATACTGGATTTCGGCATTCTTAAGCTCCTTTAAGATGATGCAGCAAGTGGTCTTTTCCACATGTGATGATGTATTTCAGGACAAGAGTTTCTTCAAGATTTTCCAAGCCTGTGGGCTCCTGATCCTTTTTCAAATTACAGAGATGATAGCATACTGGGGAAAACTGTGATTAGTTTAAACTCTCCACAGCTGCAAGAGATGAATGTAAAAATTCCACCCAAAAATCCACTTCTTCTGGATTGAATTTACCTACATGACACAGAGTCCTGGCCAAGGGACCACTTAAAAGAGCTGGAGCAGTATCAACACGATTTAGTTTCTTCTATCACATCAACCCAGCAAAGGCTCACAACTCTTCTACACAACACATCTCCCCCAGCAGCACTGCCACAGATCAGGCAGGGATATCAACAGCGACCTGAGATATGTGGGGAGGAAAATGGAACAATGAAATAAAAGCTTAAGTAGAGGGAATTCAGACAGGGCTTGCAACTCATTAACTGAAATACCCAGAGAATTGTAAAATACCTTGTTACCGAGAGGCTTTGCTTGGAGCTCTTAAGGACAGCAGACCCCACTTCATCACAGGCTGACAAATTTTGAGCCGTCTTGGCAACAGGAGGGTACAAGCACTGTGCTTTCCATCTCAGCTGACCTAAAGAGACGGCAATGCTCTGTTTAGCTTAACCTCTCTCTCTAAATTGCTTCATTGTATTTCTAAAAGAATATAATAAAATACAGTACTCACTGACACTGTGGGTGGTGCACCCACCTCAGGACATCTCATCTCCCGTATATCTCTGACAAGGGGGAGGTGGAGCTGGCCTTGGAAGACTGGTGATTGACACCTCCTACGTTTGTGTAGATTTATTAACAGGGCGGTAGGTGAGAGCCACCTTTATGGGACTTTCCTCAAAAATGCCTGCCCCGACTTCCTGGGCGCTATGGGGGATGACAGCTGGGGAATGTTCCTGGTTTTAAGGGGTCTGAAGCCGCTCTCTCCACAACTGTTCCTAATCTACGCCAAAACCAAACCAAACCAAACAAAAAAAAATACA